>JAMPIV010018183.1:0-15000 GCA_024509875.1 Oreohelix idahoensis
AGTCAGTTAATGAGAGAGTAGAGTAGGGGAGGAGTTTGTATAGAGCCAGGTATATGGTAGTATAAGGTAAGTTAAAGTAGTGTAAAAGAAGTAGCGTAGGAGAGGAGTAAGAGTAGGGGAATTGAGAGAGTCGAAAGGAGTTAGGAGTGTAGGATAGTCGTGAGAGTGATAGGTTAGAGTGAGTACTAAGAGGTAGTAGTTAGGAGCAGAAGAAATACAGAGAGTAGTCGAGAACGAGGGAGTCTCGTGACCCCGGAAGTAATTAAGGGAGTTAGTAGGAGGTAGTGATAAGTAGATGTCGAGTAGAGAGTGGAATTAGCACAGTGGAGTAAGTGTGAGTTCGAAGAAAGTACGGAAGACATGAGTAGGGTTGAAGTGAGAAGGGGGGGGGGGAGGGGGGGGGGGTTAAGTGAGGTGAGAGTGGTTAGTGAGTTAAGATAGAAGTTTAAGAGTTGGGTGTGGCAGTTAGGAAAGAAGTGGAGATATGAGTAGGAACAGGCTATGAAGAGGACGGTACGGAAGTGGAGTGGGGAGTAGTTTGACGGAGGAAAGTGAAAGTAGGAGTCTCAGAAGGAGGTTCAGTGAGTAAGAGAGATAGAGTGTATATCGAGTAGAGTAGGAGGAGTAGTTCTATCTAGGGAGGAGCTGAGGGTGAAGTAGTAGTTAGGAGAAGTGATAGAGATTGAGTTGAGTAGGTTTTAGTTTAATAGGAGAAGTACGAGCACGTGAAGTAGAAGGATGTTGAGAGAGAAGGTGTGGGAGAGAGAAAAGGCGGGAGAGAAAAGCTTAGTTGGTATGAGGTTGGTAAGGAGGTATGGAGTAGGAGTAGTATGAAGAGAGGTAAGTATAGAGCTGAGATGCTTGTGATAGATGAGAGAGTAGGGAGTAGGGTAAGTTAGTAAAGTGTGCAGTGAGAAAGAAGAGGAGATGTAGGAGTCAGTGTAGGTTAGTGACTATAGAGAGTGAGAGTAAAGTATGAGTGATTACGTAGTTAGAGGAGATAGAATAGTGAGGGGGATGGGGGGAGGATGTTTGGGAAGTAGGGGGTGGAAGAGTGAGGGGGAGGGGGTAGGAGGAGTCCAGAGATTAGTGATTAGAGTTTAGTTCGAAGTAGAAAGATGTGGGGACCGATACACATCCAATTTTTTGACATTGACTCCAAGGCCTTTGGTTTTGACTCTCCTGTCCCAATTTGAGGGAGGAGGAGGGAAGAGAGGGACTATGGGAAATTAATTCTGGCGAAAACATTCGGCTTGTCCCGGATAAGGAAGGTTTTTTTTCATCTCCAATTTTGTCCGCTGTTTCGATGAAGGTTTTTATGTAAGTGCTCGCACCCGTTATTGCCGCGTTCTGCGCGTCCCACGCCGGTGTCGTGCGTTCCCGTCGTATCGTTACCTCCGTCGACCGTTCCGTTATTTCGTTTAAGTCGTCGCCAGTTCCCAGTCTGCTGCCCGTGCCCGGTATCGCGTTATGCCCCCCCCCCCGGCGGTACGATCCGCGCCCGTTCCCCGTTGCGTCCCCGTATTGAAACGTTTTCCGTCCGTTTTCTCGCCGTTTCCCCCGTCGCGTATTTTGGATGATGGAGAGGGGAGAAACCTTCTGAACCCTTTCCCGTATTAAATGGTGTCAAACAGGGTTGTGTGTGCTCCGCCCGGACATAGTCAGTAGATAATTTTGCTGCCTGCTGTCTAAGTTAAGCCCATTGACCGCAAGTTAGCCGAACGGGCCCCGGCCCATACACATCAGGATTACAGGACAGAGGATGGTGGGAATCTGGTTTTCATAATTTTGAGACCGATTTACAGACCTTTACGGAAGGTTGAATGATGGAGAATGAAGACAATGATCCTCTGACCTCGTCCCCCTTTGCGGACGACCTGTGCCCTCAACAACCTTTGCAAGAATCTGGGACCTGCAGGAGAGAGGTAATGGCGAGAAATCACTATGAGGAGGTCTTTCTGTAGCGTTGGTTTGTTGTTGGAAATAATGGGCCCCCCTTTGGCCTTTTTACCATCAATACGAAGAAATTATTGAAGTAATTGAGTAAAGAGTAGTAGTAAAGTAACTGTTTTGCCAACCTGTCCCGGTGGGAAAGGGGAGGAAACCTTTACTTCTTCTGTTCGTAGAAACCAACCAAATATCGACCAGTAAAAGAACCCAAACGTTCCCTACCAAGTGGGTGGGACAGCTTTTTCACTTATCTAGGCGAGCACAAGTAGTTCCCTCCTCTTACCAAAGATAGATGCGGAATTATATCGACTACCGGGTAGGGTCAAAACAGCAGATTGCAAAGGCCAACGTGAGCTTTTTTCGGAAAAAAAAAAAAAAAAAAGGACCCCTTAAGCGTATAATGTCTGGGCTCGCACCCCCCAAGGAATTAGTTTTGCAGCGCACCTAGAATAAGGATGGGTGGATGTGAAGGATATTTAAATGGGTGTATATATCATTGCAATAGTACTCACTACTACCCTCCTGTATGCCTGTGGAAACTAGGCATTGGACAGTTGTTTATTAGCAGACATTTGCCAAGAGCTTAATCATTTCCAATGAGCTGGTCCTGGCGCATGGATCTCTCAGGATTCAATTGTTTGGCATTGATAGAGTATCTAATTCTGAAGTGTCCTCCAACGGCACATATCTCACGCATCTACACATTGACTGAGAGGGCCATAAACTAGATGGACCTGGACAAACATATTAGGTTCGCATGCTCCGAAAAAAAAAAGAAAGCAAAAAAAAATAAAATAAAAAATAAAAAAAATAAAAATAAATAAAAAAAAAAAAAACATAAAAGCATCCAAAGCAGTTTGATATGGGACAGCGAAATCTCCACGGGTAAAGCATTTAACAAATAGGCCAGCAGGGGGGACAAAAAGAAGAAAAGAAAGAAACGCCCAAAGGACACACTCTGTTGAAAGCATCGGTGAGCAGCTTCAAAATTGATTTATAATGTCTAATCCTGGTTGATGGAGGATTATCGCACCGGATCGCTGTGGCCTGGCGGAAAAAAAAAGTTACACAGGAACAAAATTACTCAAGTTGCTCGCCTTGTGCACGAACAGAATTATTTAGCTTGATTAAGGCCGAAGGAAGCAGGGCTGCAAGAATAAGAAAGAAGAAGGAAGAGCGTGAATGCCAAGCAACCCCACCAACTACTATCGACTTGTGCTTTAACCTGTTGTGATTGTATTGTGCCCCGTATGTGGCAGGGGGGGGCTGTGTTAGGGCCCCAAAATAGGATTAATTGTCAATGAGATCACGGCACAGATTGTGGCACAACTCATGTCAGATTTGTGTTTTGATTGGATTGATCCTGAAGTTGTTGTGGAAGCTGTCGCCATCTTTCGTTGTGCGGAGGTATGGGCAATATTATGACTACATATAGCATTCTTTACCAAAATATTTCAAGAAATATAAAAAAAAAGGAAGTGGACTTGCAAAAAAACAGAAAGTAGAAGAAGTTGGCCTCAGTTTGTTTCTGCATTGTCCAGCCTGGGAATTACTTCTTTATTTCATTTTTAAAATAATATTAAAATGCTGTGATTTCCAGCGTAATCTTGGAAATGAAAAAGTGGTTGTCAACTATGGCATATGTAGTAATTAAGGTTGCAATGAAAATAGTGAAAGCTTTGCTAATATTTATTAATGGCCCCAACTGGCCAATAATCGGAAGACTCTTGCGACTGCCCAGAAGAAGGGGGGGGGAATTCAAATGTAGTTTTTTGTTTTTGAAAAACAAAAATAATTCAAACTAAACCTCTTCTGCGTCGTCTGGTAGTCGATCGAAATTATTGGCCAGTCAGGTTTTTTGAGTTATGCCCAAAATTAAAATTTTTAAATTTTTAAATTTTTTATTTAAAAAAAAACAACGATGTTGTTTTTTTGGTAACATTTTTTTTCCTAACGCCGCTCCCTTTCCCTCTTACTCTTGGTTACCCAAAGCGAAATTTTTTTTTGAATGTACTCACTGCTCTTTTCAAGCTTACCGTTTCTCCCATACTCGTCCTGAACAAAAAACAGCTTAGGCGGAAACAACAATTGTCCTGTTGGGGTTCGCGCGCGTCCGTAGACATAGCACAGGGGATAGACATTTAGTAGTTTCTCAATAATTGGCTAATACTGGGACTACCACATATTCTTGTTTTAAAAAACAGTTCTTGCTCAGTGGACCCCCTCCCCTCCTTAAGCTATACTCCCATATTGATTTTATGGTCCGCAGTTTCTTCATCTTTTATGGTTTATGATTTTTTATTTTCAATTTTGTCCTGGGTTAAATCGTCAAATTAAAAACTGGTTTTGACACAAGACGGCCATCTTCCCCCCCCCCCCCCCCCCCCCCCCCCCCCCCCCCCCCCTCCATAATCTCTCGCGCTAGCATGTTATTTTTTTGTTTTTTTTTTTTTTTTTTTTTTTTTTTTTTCAAATAACTACTTGTTTTAGTGACATCAGAGTAATACTACCGCGAGCCAGGAAATTTTTTTTTTTTTTTTTTTTTTTTTTTTTTTATATTAAAATTTGTCTTGCGTGTTTTTGCCCTCTGTTGGCTTTTTGCCGCAGCGTGTATTTTAATTATATGCATGGCATAATGTGTTCAAGCGAAGCGGGGTTTTTGTTTGAGCGGGGGTGGGGATTTTTAATTTAGGCGTTAATATTATGTATTGGCTCGTGTTACATCCCAAAAAAAAAAAGTAAGGATTATTATTATACAGCGTTAAAATGTCACAATATTTACGTTAATTCAGGACAGTAGTTTGGGGCGGGCACACTTTCCGCCAAATCGTTTTTTAATTGTAAAATCTTGCCGCAGGTGGCCCCTCTATCAGATCTGGCAAAATGGTTCAAAATGTACGTCACAAGGGAAAAGCGAGGGGTAGGTTAAACGGCGGGGTCGGTTCTAAAGCCCCTGTCCCGGGGCACCAAAAATTTTTCAGCGCTATGCTGTGCTCGTGTGAGAGTATCACCGTCAGAACACAATTTGAGGGGGAGGGGCGGGTTTATTTATTATCATTTTTATGGGGGATAAAATCTTACTGATAATGAGCGATTATTCTCGCCAGATTTTACATACACATGACAATGCGCCAGCACATCGATCCCTTTACTGGTTTTTGTTTGAAGCAGTCGCAAGGAAGTACCTCGCAACGCACAATTTTATTGACTGGAGCCCGTGGAACCATCTTCTTATTCTCGTCCTGATTTATTTTCTTGTTCCCTCGCCTAAACTTCGGCATGAAAGGGCAGAGATTCAAGGATGCTGAGCACGTTATCACCAATGCGACAAAGAGCTGAAGAGGAGAGGCTTGTCAAATAATGGGTTTCCAAGGAATGTTTTACATAACAGGCTGTATGGGACGTTGGCCCAAAAGTGTGTTAGTTTACTGAAGGGGATACTATTTTGAAGGAAATGTAGTGGTTTGGTAAATAATTGTATTGTTGATACCTTATTTCTATACAATATACATATTCTGAAACTTTTTGAAGCTACCTCGTATATATATATTTATTTTATATTGTGTGTGTGTGTGTGTGTTAAACAAAAAGCAAAGAAGACCTTTTGGCCGCGGACCAACCTAACCTACAAAAAAAAAAAAAACCTAAAAACCATAAAACTGCTTTGACTTAACCGAAAAAAAAATGGCTTTTTTTTTTTTTTTTTTTTTTTTTTTTTTTTTTAAGGAAGCGCTTAAGTGGACTGCCACTGGTATGTTTGTTGTATGTATGTATGTATGTTGTTGTGTGTGTATATATATATATATATATATATATATATATATATATAGATATATATAGATATATATATATATATATTTATATATATATATAATGCCGGTTGCCATTAATTAATAGTCTATCTTGCAGCACCGTTTTTTTTCTGTGGCAACTGATTCCCGTGCAATACGTCAATAGGTTTAATGTCCTTGGTACGACATGCCTGAGGGTTCAGCAGCTAGTCTTTCAATGTATCCCCCTAGCGACCAGCAGGGCACTACACGGGGACAAACACTACTGACAATGCATGGGGGTTTTCTGCAGCGCACGATGTATACCAACATTTCCTAGCTCTCTTCTCAGACAAAGGAAGGCACAAACAATATTATGCCACGGAAACCTGGAGTATTTGTCTCGATCAATGTCTAGAATACTCTCGGAGTTTGCTACTGTGCTCCGTCTCGTTTTTGGCATCAACATAATTTTATGACGTCCTTTATGACAGTGTGAAATACGCCCTGGTCGTATCATAAGCACCCCAAAACAACGAATTTACTGAATTAATTCCGCGGGACCAACGACTCGTGATATGATGAGCTAGCAAGTAAACTGTAGTTTGCGCGGGGCTCTTCCAAATCAAAACTGTTCCTTCTCTCCCTTTACAAAAACGCACATTACTACATTATTTTTTGTGTGGTTATTCAATTTATATTTTTGTTATGCCACCCGCGGCCCGTAGGGTCGATTTGGTTTGGATCTGCTTCAAGTTTAGCGATAAAACAGTTGCGCCCATGTTGTATTGACAGATACCAACTTCTTCATTGGCCTGGCTGGATTCATCGGGTGTCTCAAGCTAAATGGAGAATTAAGGGTCCGAGGGGTGGTTTTTTTTTTTCACCCTCGCCAAAAAAAAAAAAAAAAAAAAAAAAAAAAAAAATTTGTTTTTTATTTATTATTTCGCTCTGATCTCTCCCCTTTCTTAAGGCAAAGGTGTCGGTTTCGAAATTCACGGTATTGATTTGATGATTTGTTTTGTTTGGGAAATTGTTTTTTGTTGTTGAGTTTTTGATTTTTTTGTTTGTTTTTTTTTGTTTGATTTGTTGATTTTGGATTTGTGTGTTGTTTTTTTTGATGGGAGGTAAACGCGCTCTGTCTAGCGCACAGTGGCGGAATCTACTATGAAACTAATGAGAGCTTAGCTTCAGGGCCTATTACCCCGGAGGGGCCCCAAAACAAAAAAAAAAAACAAAAAACAAAAAAAACTTGGGTTGGGTAAAAAACAAATAAAAAAGGCGATTTTAGTCCACATTGCGGGTGTAGAAGTAATGAGTTGGGAAAATCCTCTGTGTGGAGAATGGGTTACTTTAGTATGTTTTTATTTTGCTAAATGTATTTGTCTTTTAAAAAAAATTAGTATTAATAATTATAGTCGTAATTCAAGTAACAAAATAAGTTGTCAATAAAAAATATTAATAAGGTTATTTAAGGGAAATATCATAGTAGACTAGGCCGGTAAGTACGAAAAAAAAAGTTCTTGTGCCAGGGAAAGTTTATTCAGCAGTAGAATTATTGCATCCATCTAAAATTGTTTTTCCTTTCAAAGCATGCGGCAATTATAGCGTAGTTTCGGCACGACTCCAAATTGATTAATTTTGGCGTCATTCTCTATCGTTGCACCTTAACATGCTCAAAAGTATAAGTAGACCTCGTCTTTTCGTAGCACTTACTAGATATGTTGTGAAGGTTGCGATGTTGGCCTGTTTGCTGTGGCTAATGTTGTAATTTTTTCCATGGAGAATTTTACCAATCTCGTCTGTCTTTCGATTACCCTAGACGTTGCAGGTGTCGATGGGAAAGCTCATGATTAAAGTGGATCACCAAAAAACGCAAACTCAAGGAAAAAGCGATCTGGACGTCGAAATATTAGAAAAAAAAACAAAAAAAAAAAAAAAAAAAAATGTCCGCCAAAGAACTAAAACTATTACCGGCAATGTTTCAACCTACAGTTGAAAACCAAGCCTAAAGCAAATCACCATTGAAGCCACTGAATAGGTGCAACAAACTGGTTGTTGTTGAGCTCTTCTTGCTAGGGAAAAATTTCAACCAATGTTGGATTGCTTTTGATCTTACAGATTCGGGATTCGATCTACATGGGTAACGTGAAAGTTTACTTGCGGAACAGGCCATCTGAGGAATCCTTCTAGTGAGCAGAAACATGATAACCACAGAAGCAAAATTCATATAGGATTTGTCAAGACGGTACAGGTCTATCCTGGAAGCAATGGCCATAAAGATTGTTGATAATGATTTTTTCATACAGAATTTGTTTAATGCAGAGGATACAATAGGAATCTTCTCTGTCGCGTATGAATGGTTTTTTCAAAATAAAAAAAAAACCAGATGAATGTAAGATACCGATCATCTGTAAGCAGGCAGGGTCCATTACAACTGTAGCTCAAACAGAAGAAGTAGAAGTGGATTTCTCAAAACAAATATTTTGAAAAAAAGATTGAAAAAATCTACGGCCATGACTGTGTATGAGATCACTGGTCAGCAAGTCTCCTAGTTAGTGTTTTACTTCACATGAGCACAAGGCGGTATATACTGTAGCTTGTGTATTTGCAAACTCTTTTCTAAATGCCAAAATCACTTACAAGTGGGTGGGTTTTCTGATGGATGGGAATTGTTTTGTATACTCAGAGACTTGGAGGATATCCAATAAAAGACCGCATGGAACATTACGGAAGAGGGCTCGGCCCGACCTTCGTCAGCGGATGTTGTTGTTGGATAACAAGGGAAGTGGAGGGGATATCAAAGGTCAATAAAAATACGGTGACTCGCAACTTTGCAAGAACAGATTGACAAAACCCGACAGTACTATTTTTTTGAAAAAAAGTACCCTTACTGAAAAGAGTTGTAGCTGTTATACGCGTTTTTAAGGTGAAAGAGAGGAGGGTGAAGGGAGAAAAAGAAAGGGGGTGGCACATAGATAAGTTCAAGGAAAGAGAAGAAAAGTGAGGTATGAGAAAGTCATGATTAAATGGGAAACTTCTGAAAAGGACAAACTTGAACGTCTCTTTTGTTAGTTTAGATTGTTACAGGAAACATTTGTTTTAAAAAAGTTCTGTGAAGGATGTTTTAAAATGAAAGGGTTTTACCAAGAAATGTAAATTTTGTACTCCGGGAGTTGAAAAACCGCCATCTAGAATCTTGGTTAATTGGAATTAGATAATGGAAATAGATCGCTCATGCTCCACTTTCTTAAGGAACAAAAATGTGCCGCCTGTCAATGGAGTTATTGCATCAGAATCCTTCACGAGTGAAAACCTTTCACTAGAGAAGCAAAATGAGTGAATCATGAGCATACAACTAGTGCACCAAATACTACGCTTCAATTTTCGTGGACTATACGGCTGTGGGGACAGGTTCGAATTTGACCATGCGTGGTAAGTGTGGTACCTTACTACTATTAATGGAAAAACCGTGAGAGATTTGTTTTTTAACATTTTTACCGATAGAAAAAACCATTCGAGCCACGACCCCTTGTTCAACCACAATACAACAAGGTCCTGGTTGTGATTTCTCCCTTTGTTTTTAGGTTGTAGTGCTGGGACTAGAGTGAACATAAGCGTTCATTGAAATTATTCCTGTGTCCAGTCCTACGGGAATAATGCATTCTAACATGAAGGGTTCGCAGAAAAGATAAGACTGCAAAGCTTAATTCTTAGTCGGTTCCCCTTTTACCGTGAGGTGTAGTAGAGTGTTTGGTAAGAGATGAGCGCCCAGGACTATCCCTATTCGGGACTGTTGTCTTTCCTCCTGGGCCTGGTTTCCATTTTCTAGTTCTCGGTGTCCTTCCAAAGGAAATTGTCTAAATTGTTGTCTCTCCAGCGGATCTCTGGGTAGTCCCTGGGGAATGATCTGGATCCAGTTGACTCTTTGTTTCCCATGCGTTGTGTGGTAGCCCGATCTTCTCCCATTCTGCAGACACATGCCCAAACATCTTAGTTGGGATCTGGTTTTTTTTTTCTACTTGGTCTGCAGTGGGGGTGGGATTTTAGGCCTTGACCGAGTATGGTTGGTTGGGACCATGTTCTTCTTGTTACTTCAGCCTACCGCTGCGGGCGGTTCTCTCAGATACCTCATTTCTGTGGTTTGGATTGGCTTTTGTGGGGGTTTGGTGTAGTGCACTTTGGGGGGTGACTCGTATTCACATGGAAGCACTGAGATCATAGGTGGATTACGAGATGGCCAGTAAAGCGGAGGTTTTTGTACTAAAGTGTGTTTGAAGTTTTGCTGAAAGAAATCTGCTCTTGCCTGAAGGCGATCCTTGGGAGAGGTATGAGGAAAGGCGAAGATAAAGAATGTTAGTAATAATGACAGCTTGAGGGAATTTTCGGATGGTGGGTAAACGTTAATAGGTGTTTGATGGTTCCTTTGGTGGGGTCTGTGGAAGTGTAGGGCCGCCCGTTGGTCACGGGAAAGGGAACTGCAAGCACTGTGAGTTTTTTTTCATAAGAAACATTAAACAGGTGCCCCCGCCCCCAGGCTTAGTTGGGTTCAACATTGAAAGAAGGTGTATTTATTCTTAAACCTTGTTTCATGTGTGTGAGGGAAGTCGAAAAAGGCGAGGGTGTCTACGTGAAGAGGGACATGTCTTTTGCTTTGACTAAACGGTCTGCTAAAAAATTACGTGCCAGGGGTTTTTTTGCGGAGATAAATTGGTGTATGGTTTTTCGTTTTCTAGGTTTGGGTGGCAGGGGGACGTATTTCTCGTTTAGGATATTTGTTTTTCCTAATTTAGAGTTAGACTTTTTTTTTTTGTTTGGTTTTTTTTTTTAAACACACAGTGGCCAGTGTGTGGGGAGTAGTGTTGGGTAGTTCTCCTTAAAAAGTGGGCGGGGTTAATTCTGATTAGTGGGGGTGGAAGAAGGGTTGGTATTGGGGAAATAAGTATCAAGTTGGGGCGTATTAAAGGTGAAATTTAGACAAACACCCGTTCTACAAAATATGTATTTGGACTAGCAACAGTAGATAGCGTGTGGTGCGTATGGGCTTGTAGATGGCTTCAGGCTCGGTGGGGTTTGGTTGTTTTTAGATTGGGTGTGGGGTGCGGTGTGGGCGGGGGTGAATGAGGTAAGTGGGGTTGTGAAGTGATGGTGCGGGGTAAGGGGGTGGTGTCAAGATGGACTTTATGGTGGGTGGTAATGGGGGGTGGGTGGTTTTAGAGGTGTAGGGATGGGTGGCTATAGATGGATTTGTGATTAGTTGTTATACTAAAGTGTCGTAGCAGCCTGGTAATATGCTATTAGTTGGAGGGTTTGAGGCCTCACAGGGTTGGGGGGAGTTGTGGTAGTTAGGTCGGTTATAGGTTTACCAATGACTGGGCCTAAGAGGAAAGAGAAACCCCTGAAGATTGGAGCCTCATAAGAACAAGATGTTATAAGTAATGCATTAGAGGAAAGGAAGGGGTGTTTTAAGAGAGAATGGTAAGGTCTAGAAGAACGACCGGGTTTTGAGAGGGTAACAGGGTATAAATAAGATTGGTTTGCGGGGGTTACTTTCGTTGTGTTGGTAAAGACACTCAGAAGAAATTTCATGGCTACGCCATAGCACCCAAACCACCTGGGTGATGGGGGGGTGGGCACTGGGAATGGGTGGGGTTTTGTGGTTTCTGGCAAGGAGGTGGGTGGGTGTTGTGGGGTTTGTTGGGATGCGCCCACGGCAGTGGTTATGGGTGATGTCCAAAGGGGGTGGGATGGTTGGGGGGAAAGTGGGGTGTTTTGGTTTTTTGTTGAAGGGGAGACGGATGGGTATGGCGTCTTTGAGAAGCTGGACACATTTAGGGTGTGGTTATATATCTAAACTCTGGGGTGGTGCTGTGGTTAATGGTGGTGGCATAGGGTTCGCCCCTGGAGCCCATTAAGGGGGTTATTGTTCACCGAAATCGGTTTGAGTTTCTGAGGTAAATTGGCAGGGGGTGGAGGGATTTGTAATTGAATTAGTAGGTGGTTATGGAGTAGGGATGGGAACTTTATTGGGTATTTCAATAGGTTGCGTGGTGGGGGGTGCTAAATGGGGTAACATTACGAGTGGGGGTGGGTGTCAGTGGAATATTTGCATCCACTGGAGTTTCCGCCGCCACGCTTGGGCCCCGTGCATTGGGCCGGTGGCTGCAATGTTGATGGTGGTGGTGTACCAGTCTCTCCCCTCTTCCCTTTGGTGCTCGGTCTGTGGTTCAACCTAATTGGGGGATCCCCATATTACCATAGGGGGCTTGGTGAAACATTTGACAGTGCCAGGCGGGTCTCTGTGGGGCAGTCCCCCCCTGGGGAACAGGTGGTTTGGATAATGGAGGTGGTTGTTGCCGGGTCAGGGAAATCACAAGGTGGAGAGGTCGGCTCGTGTACGGTGGAAGGTGAAAATAAAGGAAATGAGGAGGCTTTGCGGTTAATATAGGGGGGGGGCGGGGGCTTGGTGGGGGTAGATGAATGGTTTGGAGCTGATGAGCGGCTCTGGGTATGGGACAAGAAGTGAGGTGGGGGATGTTGCTGGGGGGGGAGGGGCGGGGGGGTGAGATTGTGGTGGTAGCGATGGGATGGGGTAAAGGGGTCGTGGCAGCAGGTTTGGCAGTGCCGCCTGGGGTGAAATCTCTACTGGGGATACCCTCTGGTCAAGGGGTGGCCCTTGTTAACGTCGATGTAACCCTTAAATGCTTTTATGGTTGGCCTGTGGGAGGTGCTGTATTTTCTTAGGTGGATTTTGTTGGTATGTGCAACGAGGGTTAATTTCTGGGTGGGGGGGGCAATGCATTAACATCCTAGCTGGTGGCGGGGAACGGTTGTCTTGGTTAGGGGGGTACAAGGTGGATAGGGGTGAGGGGTGAGGGTTTCCGTGGGGGCGGGGTGAGGGAGCCGGGTTCCATACAAATGGGGGGGGTTTCTGGGTGGAGGGTGATCTGCAGGGGTTGGGGGTGGGGGGGGCGGAGGGTACCATGTGGATGGGAGGGGGGGGCGGGGGGGGTGGGGGGGGGAGGTGGGGGGGGTTAAAGGGGAATCTGGAGGAGGGGGGAGGAGGATTTGGGGCTTGGAGGGATGGAGGTCTTGGGGTTGGGGGAATGGACTAGGGGGGGGGGTGGTTAGGGACCTGGGGAGGGGGGGGTTGGGGGTCAATGGGGGGTGGGGGCGTGGGGTCTGTCTGGGGGTAAGCTGGGGGATTGGTGGTGGGGGGGGGGGGGAGGACGGGGTGGGGGGTACGGGGAAAAGGGGGGGGGGGGGGGGGTGGATATGGCGGGGAACGAAGGAGGGGGGGGGGAGGTGGGGGGGGGACTTTCTCACTGAGTGGAGGGGGGGAAAAGTCCAAGGGGCGGGGGTGGTTATCTCCGGGGGAGGAAGGGAAAATTGGGGGGGGGGCGTAGGGGGGTGGTGGGGAGGTGGAGTGTAGGTGTGTGGGGTGCAGTGGAGGAGGGTAGGATGCCCGCTGGAAGGGGGGGGGGGGGGGGGGTGGAGGAGGGGGGGGGGGTGTGGGGGGGTTAGATTTTATGTGTAGTTTTATTTAGGGGGGTGTATAGTAGTGGTTTCCAAGTGCTCAGGGGGGGTGGGTGGGGATGGTAAAGGGTTATGTTCCCTGCCTAGTTTCGGGAGGGAAAAGGTAGGGAGGCGGTGAGAGAGCGAAGAAAAGTATGGGAGAAGAATAGTTGGGGGGAGTTTGGCGAGGGGGAGGATGGATAGAAGAGTAAAGGATAAATGTAGGGGAATTGTAATTAAGGAATAAGGGAAGATAGAGAGAGTGGTAAGATAGGGTTTCGATGGATTAAGGGAGATATTAATAGAATGTGAGTAAATAGGTGTAAAAAAAGTAAGAGCGATTTTATTTCAGCTGTATATAGTAATGCTCCGTGGAGGAGGGTAAGGCAGGAGATGTGAGTTACAGGGTAAGATCTTGTAGCTCGTACTACTGGCACCTGTAATAACATCTTGGAGTTAGGTACTGGCTTGGGATAGGGAGGCGAAGTAGAGGAGTAGAATGTACCAGAGTTATTTGGTGTACTTTCAAGTGGCTCTATATCGTAATGTATTGGGGAAATTTTGAGATAATTGTATGTATGGAGGAGTAGGACTACTCGTGGGGTTGAGGGGAGGTGGTGGTGGGGGGGGAGGTGGGAGAGGGGAGAGGGGGGTAATTGGGGGGTAGGAGAGAGGGGGGAGAGGTAAGAGGAGAGAGGGGGGAGGAAGGGGGAGTATGGTGAGGGGAGAATGGGAGTAGGAGGGAGAGAGAGGAGAGAAAGGGGAGAATGGGGGGGGGGGTGAGAGGGAAAAGATGAGAGGGGGGGTGGGTGGGGAGAGAGGGAGAGTGAGGGGAGAGAGAGAGGAGAGAGAGGGGGGGGGTGGTTAGAGGTAGAGGTGTGGGGATGAGTGAGGAGGTAGTGAGAGGAGGAGAGAGATTAGGGGAGAGCTTGTAAGAGTTGAAGGTGGGGGAGAGGTGGGTGGGATGTGGGTGGGGGTGGAGAAGTGTAAAAAGAGAGGAGGAGGGAGGAGAGTAGAAGGAGAAGGTAGAGGTGATCGGAAGAGGAGAGAGAGGTAGGGGGGGAGGGTGTGAGATGAGGAGTAGGAGTAAAGGGAGAGCGGGGAGGTAGTTATGAGAGGAGAGAGAAGGAGCGAGAGGCGTAGGGGTTGGGGCAGATGATTGATTAAGGGGGAGGAGAGGGAAGGGGAGAGAGGATTAGAGTGAGAGAGAGGGGGAAGAGTATTGGGGGGAGAGTAGAGAGTAGAGGTGTAGAGGCGGGAGGTGAGAGAGAAGAAGAGGAGGCAGGAGGAGAGAAGAGGAGATCACGAGGAGTTTGGCCAGCATGGCATTATTGTTGAGTTGAATGAGGAGGGGGGGAGGGAGAAGATAGAAGGGGGGGATTTGTGGTGGGATTAGAGAGTGAGAGAGGGAAGAGGGGTAGGGGAGGAAGGATTGAGGAGGCAGGGGGGGGGTGGGGGAGAGTGGGGAGCTGGGGGGGGGAGCGGATGAGGAGAGATAGGGGAGATTAATAGAGTGGAGGGGTAGGGAGTGAGAGGGAAGGTATTTTGGCAGTAGGGGGTGTGGTGGTGTAGGATAGTGGGAGAGGTATAGGGGGGAGGAGATAGAGCGTAGGAGAAGTGAGAGGAGAGGGGAATGAGGATAGTGTGAGAGAGGGGGTAGTGTAGGGTAGGGTGTTGTGTGGACGGAAGGGGGGGGGGGGGTTGGAGTGAGATGTGAGAGGGGGAGAGGAGGTTGGAGAGGAGGAGATGAAGGAGGAGAGGCGAG
>JAMPIV010018183.1:27500-97714 GCA_024509875.1 Oreohelix idahoensis
GTTACCAACACGATGTGAGTCCATCATTTGAAATGATGAAACCCACATTATGCACCTCATGGTTCAGTTTTTAAAAGGTTGAAGTGGTTATAAGATGTGGGGCATATGATATGAACACAAAATGGTTGGCTATAATGCGTTTAACACCATGGCAAATATATCACAGTAAAGTTTTGATGGCATTTTATAGTTTTACAACTCCAAAATATTTCCCAGTAAAGTTGGGTTAGACTATATAGTTTACTTCAGGACAGAATTTCACAGTTATGTTGGTTTTGTTTATTTAGTTTTCAACAGTTTTACAAATAATGCCACAGTATAGGTGTTGGGTATTTAAAGAAAAAGTTTTCCATGCATGGACAATTATCACAGTAAAGTTGTCATTCTTTTGGAATAGTTCTTTACAAACATGTGGATAATTAAATCACAGTACCAAGTTGTTTTTTTTACAAGGTTGTTCTTGGGGACAGAAAGTTTTTACAAACATGTGGACAATTTTTCAATAATTTTTTCACAGTAATGCTTGTTGGGACAGAAAGTTTTACAACAGGCCAAGAAATTATCACTGTATTTTTGGTGACGCCAGTAAAGTTTTACAATAACAGGATTATTGTTACTTTTTTTTGTTTTCTGTTGTTTTATCACAGTAAAGTTGTTGTGGACAACTCCGCCTTATGCCTTGGTCCCAAGCCATTTTTTATGAAAAAAAATCGTTTGGTCCCTGCAGGAGGCTGTAAGGAGCAGCCTGCATGGAGGCCCACCCCGTTTTAAGGGAGGGTTCAAGCCCCTCCACCATGCAAAGGCACAACAGGCCAATCACCTGTTTGCTTTTTTAAATTCATGATTACGACGAACTACAAGAGAGAAAAACGGACTGATTTCTAAAGGCGACGAACTGGAACGGACTACGGACTACGACTTATGGAACTTGGAACACAAGAAGTATAAATGGGAAGGAAGAGGAGCTGGTGGAAGAGATGGGAAAGCAAAACTAGAAATCCTGGCTATAACGGAAACGAAGAAAAAAGGACAAGGAGTCATGGATCTCGATGGCAACACGTTGCTCTACAGTGGTTGTTACCATATCTGAAAGAGCTCCCCTCCCTCCCCCTCCCCCTTAAAGTGGGCTTTTTGCGTGGGACATTGCATTGTGGCCCAAAATCAAAAAGATAGTATCAAGGGATGGAACTTTGTCTCGGAGCGCATTATGGTTGTAAAACGAAAAGAAGGAGAAACCATAGTCAACCTGGTCATAGTGTATGGGCCAAATGAGGATGAGAGAGCAGAGGTCAAGGAGGAATTCTTCGAGCTGCTTCAAAGGACAGTGGATGACTGCCTAGATGAAGTTATTATGCTCGGAGATTTTAATGCCAGAGTTGGAAATGACCATGCTAGATGGGGTGGAGTTATCGGAAGATATGGAGAAGATACTCCCAATGACAATGGAAAGCGACTCCTTAGATTCTGCAGTGAGCAGAATCTGATCATTACAAACACAAAGTTCCCCCATAAGCGCATACATGCATACACTAGATGTGAACCAACCAAGAATGAGAAGTCAGTGATCGACTATGCCATTGTTCGGAGAAGCTCATTCAGATATGTCCGAGATGCAAGAGTCTGGAGGGGGCCAGAGATTGGAAGTGATCACTACTTGCTAACAATCAAACGAACAACTGAAAGAGTTGCTCAGCCTAGGAACTGCCCAACATCACGCAAGAAACCAAGTAAACGAGCAGGAGAAATGAGCATTAGGACCTACAAGCTGAGAGAGCCAGAAATTAAGACCAGATATCAGGGGCTTATTGCTACAGCAGTGAGCAACACAGAAGAACAACCTGATGACTTGGAAACCCTCTGGAATAAATTCAAGGATATCATAAAGACAGCTGCTGCAGAAGCATGCGGTGAAGTCCGACTTGGGAACCAGAGAAAGAGGACACCTTGGTGGACAGAGGAAGTCAAAGAGAAAATAAGAGAGAAGAAAATGGCATGGAAACAATACTTAGGAGCTAAAAACACAACAGGACAAATGGAAAAATATAGAGAATATGTGACACTCAGAACAGAAGCAAAGAACAAAGTGCTAGCAGCAAAACAGAAGTCCTGGGAAGAATTTGGAGAAAAGCTAGAAAAAGATGCACAAGAAAACCAGAAATTGTTCTATAAGACCCTAAAGAACATGAGGAAGGAAAAACAATGCCCTCTCAAATTTATAACGGACCAGCAAGTCAAACTGCTTACTGCCCCGAAGCAAGTAATGGAAAGATGGAAAGAATATTTCTCAGAACTCCTGGATGGTGAGCATGGTGAAGCATCAGAAATGCTAACCACTAGCACAGAAGAGAAAACCAATGATGGTGAAGATGACATAAAGATGGAAGAACTGAGGCAGCACTGGAGAAAATCAAGATGGGCAAAGCAGCAGGGCATGATGGTATAACACCAGAAATGGTTAAGTACATGGGAGCATCAGGCGACCTATTACTCTTAAAGGTCCTACAGGCAGCATGGTGCAACAAGACCATACCAAAGGATTGGGAGATTGCCATCATAACATCAATTTTCAAAAAGGGTGACAATCGACAGTGTGGAAACCATAGAGGCATATCCCTTCTCAGTGTCCCTGGTAAAATCTACTCTAGAATCCTAGAGCAGAGACTCCGAACGCCTAGCTGAGCCACAATTGGATGAGGTCCAGTGCGGATTCCGAGCAAACCGAAGTACTCAAGACCTAATCTTCACACACAGACAGCTGAGTGAAAAGGCCCTTGAGTATAAGAGTGAGATCCATCTTTGTTTCATAGATCTGGAAAAGGCGTTTGACAGGGTCCCCTGGAGCAAACTTTGGGACTGTTTGGCAAGGAAGAATATTCCAGCACCTCTGATTCATGCTATACAGAGCTTCTACAAGTCTTGCAGAAATTATGTGAGGACAGCAAACCATAAGTCAGAAGAGTTCAGGACCACCACTGGTGTAAGACAAGGTGATATCCTATCACCTTACCTCTTAATACTCCTTATGGACGATGTCATCAAGGCATGTAAGGAGAGAACAAGAAAGTATTCAGTGGGGTACTGGAAGATGAGACAGGTCTATATATTTCGGAGCTGGCATTTGCTGATGATGTTGCCCTGATTGCTAAATCAGAGGCACATCTCCAATCCAACCTGCAAGTCTGGAAGGAAGAGCTGGAGAAGAGAGGGATGGTCATAAGCAGCTCTAAAACAAAATCCATGGTGATATCACGAGAAGAAAGAAAACATCAGATTAAGTTGGGAGAACAGGTCCTGGAGCAGGTCGACCACTTTAAATATCTCGGAGCTATTATAGACCGAAAGGGAGGCATCAAAGAAGAGTTGGCCACTCGAAAAGCAGCGGCTGGGAGACTTTTTTCAGGCCATAAATCGAGGATTCCTCAGCAAGAAAGAGGTTGGTAAGAAAACGAAGATGGCTGTATACCGCTCCACCTATGTCCCAGTCTTGACATATGGATGCGAGTCGTGGGCAATGACTACAACCCACAAAAGCCAGATCCAAACCTCAGAAATGAGGGATCTGAGGAAAGGGGTTGAAGTAACAAGAAGAGACATGGTCCGCAACCAGACGATCCGTCAAGGCCTAAAATCCCATCCGCTGCAGACCCAAATAGAACAGTCCCAACTAAGATGGTTTGGACATGTCTGCAGAATGGGAGAAGATCGGCTACCACGACAAGCATGGGAAACAAAGAGCCAGGGATCCAGACCTCCAGGACGACCCAGAGTCCGCTGGGAGGACAACAGAGAAAGTTACATAGGAGGGACATGCCATTACAGTAAAGTTGGGACAGAAAGTTTACAACAGGGCAATTATCACAGTAAAGTTGGGACAGAAAGCTTACAAGAGGACATACATTACAGTAAAGTTGGGACAGAAAGTTTACAACAGGGCAATTATCACAGTAAAGTTGGGACAGAAAGCTTACAAGAGGACATACATTACAGTAAAGTTGGGACAGAAAGTTTACAACAGGACAAACATTACAGTAAAGTTGGCATAGTTTACAAGAGAACATACGCCACTTTAAAGCATGAACATGGAAGACATAAGTGCAGTATCAGTGCGCTGAGAAGAGGTGCAAAGTTATTTTCGCACGGACAATGATTGTTAGGGACACAGCAACCGAGTTGTTACTCTTTCGAAATACCTGTTTTGCAATAAAAAAAATAACGAAAAGTCCATGTCACTTTGAAGAACTCCCTGCATAGTAACCATTATCCGTGTATTTTTAAATTCCGATCGACAGTTAAGTGAATTCTTTTCTGTCAGGGAAATAATCTTTGTTCAAATTCTTGCTGATAAATGAGATGTCTCATTATAATTATCAACCTTATACACTATACTTCAGGCCGGTAATCGTGTGCTTGTTGTCGGCAATGACAGAACAAAACGGATGAAGTTGGCCAATAAACTCATTGATGTTTTGCGCATTGAAAATCAACATTTATATATCCTTAGTGCTTGAAAATACACCAAACGTTATATTAAGTCAAATATCAAATACTGGGGTATTTTTTTGTCTTCTTGGATCCTGAAAGTCCCCTGACTGACAAAGGCAGTCAGTGGACATAACGCGCTTGTGGGTTGTTTTGTAGTGCAGCAAACAAAACTGTCCACAACTCTGCTGGGTCGGTGGCCCATCCTTCGGTGCCTTACACCCCCAACTCTGGTTCATCGCGTTGCATCTCTCAGCCTCCATTGTTTCTTCGCCAGGATGTCCCTTTGGTCACCTCTCTTTCACCATCTTAAAACCGGCGTTTCTAGGGTTCTATACTTTGGTTCCTTTCTACTTTTTTGCCATATACATTAATGACCTTCCACTACACATCAAGCAACTCCTCTCTGTGAACTGTTTGCAGACCGACCTTTTAACTGTTTACAAGAGTGATAAAAGTTTGTAACAACACTCGAACTAACGTTACAAAGTGCGTTTAAACAAATGGCAAGTGGCCCAGAGGCTAGGCTTTGAAATATTGACGAACAGCTGAGTGTAACTCTGCTGCTCCATCTTTGGAATTAGTCTTCCACACAACCTAAGAAAGCAACTCAGGTCCCTATTTCATATAAATCTTAGACCTTTCGAATACTTTATGATGTTTCTGATTACATGCCCCCACCCCCCATCCCCACCCCCCCCCCCACCCTCCCCCCCCCCCACAATCGGATTATATTTTCTTATAAATATCAACTGTAGGTTCTAATGACGATGTTTGTACTTTTCAATATATTTTATGTCATGCGTATAAGTAGTTAATGTTAATATGAATGTGCTATTTTATTTTACTTTACAACGTTGAATTCCTTGAAATTGATATGTAAAATGCATGTGAGAATAAATGAATTTAGTATGAAAGGTGAGAGAAAGGAAGGGCAGAATGTCAGACGGGCCTGCGTGCCCAATTCTCAACTCTTTGACATGGTGTCAGGTTCCCTTCTGAGGGTATTTTTACGTGTCTCGGTACAACAGAAATACTGAACGTATTTTACGTGTCTCGGTACAACAGAAATATTTAACGTGTTTTACGTCTAACCATCATCACCATCAGCTCAAGGTTCTTTCATGTCTTCCTCATCCCTTTCTCTTTTGTCTCCAGTTCTCTTCTCCATGTTTTGGTTTCCCTCTACCCAGTTCTCTTCTCCATGTTTTGGTTTCCCTCTACCCAGTTCTCTTCTCCATGTTTTGGTTTCCCTCTACCTATTATGCCCATGGGATTGTAGAACAAAGGATTGGCATATAATGCTACCAGAATGTTTCCTCAATATGTGTCATATCCATTGCCACCATCTTCTTCTCCTCTCTTGTTGCGATTGGCATCTCTCTGGTTCTTGTTGTGTTCCATAATGGTCATCTTGTCACACCATTTGAATTCTTCTATTTCTAAGCAAGCATAAAAGTGTCTTTGATATTTGGACATGTACCCTAATACAACTGATGGACTTTGTG
Source organism: Oreohelix idahoensis (assembly GCA_024509875.1). Lineage (NCBI taxonomy): Eukaryota > Metazoa > Mollusca > Gastropoda > Stylommatophora > Oreohelicidae > Oreohelix > Oreohelix idahoensis. The sequence goes on from JAMPIV010018183.1 coordinate 33,488, forward strand.
TCTAGGATGAATAGAGCACACCTCAACAAAAGAAGGCAAAATTTTATTGAACAAAAAAATGAAACTCATGAAAGCCTGAAACTTCTTGGTTGTTGCTTTTTTTTATTGTCCTCCACGTTTTACAGCCATACAATATGACTGACTTGACAACATCTGAGTTGAAGATTCAGATTTTATTGTACCGGACTTAATTTCTTTCATGCATCTCCATGTATTTCCCAATGCAATAAAAACTCCTTTTGCCTTTTGTAATCACTGTCTGTCTCTCTAACTATCTATTTTGCCGCCAAGATACATGAATGATTCTACATTTTGTAAGTTTGTTACATCAAGTGCTATCTTATTATTTTCTTTAGCTGACTTGACCCTGTTGTTGTTGAAGTTTTTGTGGCTTAACATTTCTACAGAACGAGGTAGCAGCCCCCAGGCCCAACCTTCCTTAGTCACGTTTTATGGCATGCTTACAACTAACTCACAAATTCAAATTGAGAATCACAAAATGCTATATATATATATATATATATATATATATATATATATATATATATATATATATATATATATATATATATATATATATATATATATATATATATTCTTCAATACTGTGTGATAAAGAAACATGGACAATGAACAAGCAATTAGAGGAAAGAATTGAGACCTTTAAGATGTGCATATATAGAAGAATGGGGAACGTCTCGCAGAAAGAGAAGAAAACAAATAAAGAGATCATAGAAAATCTTTCAATGAAAAGAGAATTAATAAGGAGATCAAAATTAGACATCTAAAAAAATGTTGACCATGTAAAAAGTCATAACATCTTACTTGAAGACCATAATAAAAGAAAGAGTTGAAGGCAGCGTTGTATGTGGGACAGTAACATCAAGTGATGGACAGGAAAGAGTCTATCAGAGTGTACAATCAAGACAAGAGACAGAAGATGTTGGAGATCCATTACAGCTGACCTTTGTTGTGGAGATAGCAAATGATGATGATGACATGCTTAGTAGGTTAAAGGTTAAAGTGTTAATATTCTTTGCTCCCCATTCACCCCATGGTAACACATGGGTATATGCAGTGCTTTTCATCCTGAAGTCAAGGTTCCTCCCCCACGCATGGAGGCATATCTGGAGTCATCCTTATATGACCACCAGCTAAGCACAATGCTACAGTATACATATGTGGAAGTGAACCTCTGTCTGTAAGGTTAATTACACCCTCACTGACTCCTGAAGTCATCCACACACTTCCAGCGATTCCCCTGTGGTGAAACATGGTGAGAACCCAGTGGGGCATTGAGAAGTGGCTATGTGCTGGGGGACAATTCCTCGGGAGAGCCCCCAGAACCAGAGCACAATATTTTAGCTCTGCATATTTGGAGAGCCCCTTTGGATGGCAGGGAATGTACATGGGGAATGTACAGTATGCCACACACTTCTTACTGCTAGCTTGGGACCAGATGTGATGATCCTTTAAATGCAAGCCAAGGTGGAGAAACTGGAGCTCATGACCTCAACTCAACACGTTTTGGAATGGCAGAAAAGCCACAGGAAAAGCCTAGATATACAGTGTAGATAATACCAAGGAGTCTTCAACTTGGTATTGACTGCAATAGGAGTCCTAGTTAAACAATAACAAAATCCTCCCCTCCCTTCCACAAGGTATCCAACTGCAACAGACCTGACAAATCGGCAGCGCACATTTATACTTCAAACGTAAATTGAAATACATCTTCCCATTACCTTTATGGGTAAATGTGGAAGTTATTTAATTTTTTTTTTATCTTCAAATGTTCAAAAGTGGCCGTAACAATACTGGCATTAAAGCGTGAAAAATCTGGTCACCACCTAACAGAAGTACAAAGTCAACTAGTTGGTCAGTGAGAGAGCTGATTCTCCAACTTTTATTATAAGATTGATTCAATATTATTTAGAAAAATATTCTCATAAACAGAACCATAGATAATAAAAGTAATAATGACAATAAGAAGCATGACCCAAATCCACCAAGAAACATGATTTTGTGTGTGGGCTTCAAGATCCTCTCACTTCTAACCTCAACTTGCTCATGTTCACGTCTGCCAAACGTGGGCTCTCTGTCTAATTTTCTGAAAAGATGTGCACATTTAAAAAGTTTCTGCAACAAGGGTTGAACAACAAAGGACTTCAAGATGTTACACATCATTTCACTACCGCCACAAACGGCCATAATAATAGCAGAAATATAGTAAGCAACCCTTCTTTTATCCAACATATGTATCTGTTCTTTGTTGGTATTAAATGTCTTTCTTCTTAATTCAGTATCAGACGTTAAACTTGAACATGCGCAAAAGACTCCTCCCGCGTGTTTTCCACTTATGGGCGAAATTAGAGTGAGGCTTTGTCATTCCCCATGAAAACCCCAAAGAGCTATGCAGACGATAGCATTACTACCCAGCAGGGTCTGCCAATGCCAGACAGGTCAGAGGGTAGGGGGACCATATCAAGAGAGAGACACCATGTTGCCTTGCAGGCAGGCTGGGGACAGCTTAAGATCAACGAAGGTGACCCAAAAAGAAATGCCCGAAATCAGAAGCACTGGGCCACAGGCCTAACAAAACAGTGCTTCACTTAATGAAGACAAAGTTTTTAAACAGCATGTACATTGCCTCTGACTGCAAATAAGAATGTGGAATCATTACACTTGGTAGACTGGCACTCAAGAGCCATCAAGATGTATGAAGCATTACTAAATATACAGACCTAAGGGTCTTTTGTGTTTTGGATATGCGCCCTAACATCAACCGCTAGGTGAACCGGACGTCACCTCGCCAAAACAAGGCAAAACTTTATTATGTTAAAAAAAAAAAAGCATTACTATACTTTGTAGAAGGCTTTCAGTGACAACAGTGGTTAGAGAGCTTGCAAAGGTTCTCAAGGCCCAAAGTTACTTGGCTCAAAACCTCATACCATTATCTCCAGTCTAACCAGCTGTACATAGGTAACCTGGAACTCTCTTCTTGTTGTTAAGGAGGGCAAAAGCAGCAAGGGAAGAGAGATGGCACATGGTGAAGTCCCTAACCACTCACTTCCCTAAGGCACTATCTGCTATGGGACCTACCATTACCTTTATACTTTGTAAATGGCATCAGAGCATCCAAGTAGCAAATGGCAGCACTATACTTGGTAGATGATATCAGGGTCATCAAGAGACATGGCATCAATGTATTTGGTAGATGATATCAGGGCCATCAAAACATGGCATCACTATACCTGGCATATGATATCGGGACGCTAGAGTAGTATATGGCATCAATATACTTGGTAGATGATACCAGGGCCATTAAGAATCATATGGCATCACTATACTTGGTAGATGATATCAGGGCTATTAAGAATCACATGGCATCACTATACTTGGTAGATGATATCAGGGCCATTAAGAATCACATGGCATCACTATCCCTAACATATGATATCAGGACGCTCAAGAAGTATATGTCATCACTATTCCTGGCAGATGATATCAGGGCCTTCAAGAAGTATATGGTATCACTAAACGTGGTAGATTGTATCAGGGCCATTAAGAAGTATATGGTATCACTATACCTGGTAGATTGTATCAGGGAAATTAAGAAGTACAGAGCATCATCCTACTTGATGAATGTTATCTGATATGGACATATATTGCATTACTATATTTGGCTGATAGTATCGGGACCATTAAGAAGTACATGGATATGGCATTGCTATACCTGGTAGATGATATCAGGGCCATCAAGAATCACATGGCAATATTATACTTGGTAGATAATATCAGGGCCATCAAGACATGGCATCACTATATCTGGTTGACGATATCAGGGCCATCAAGACATGGCATCACTATACCTGGTTGATGATATCAGGGCCATCAAGACATGGCATCACTATACCTGGTTGATGATATCGGGGCCATCAAGAAGTACATGGCATCACTATACTTGAAAGATTAAAAGGTCATTAAGACACAGCATCAGTATACTTGGTAAATGGTACTAAGGCCATCAAGAAGTATATGACATCACTATACTTAAAAGGTGGTAACAGGGCCATTAAGACATGGCATCACTTTACCCGGTAGATGATAACAGGGCCATTAAGACATGGCATCACTATACCTGGTAGATGGTAGCAGGGGCATCAAGACATGGCATCATTATACCTGGTAGATGGTAACAGGGCCATCAAGGTGTGAAATGGGATCCTGGGCGTACACTTTTGCAGGGTTCCTTTTTTGTTTAGATTGGCATGCCACCAACACCTTACCTACTCTCCCCTCCCCCTTAGTGGCCGCTGGATGGTATTATGAGGACGAATTTTCACATGAGCTTTCATGCAATTAAGTTGCTTATTGCAAAGCTGTCTTAACTGATAACCAAAATCAGACCGAATCATGAGAAAAACTGTTTAAAATATTCATGTTTCAGTCAGGAAAATTGGATGTAACAATTGTTTTTTGTCTATTATATTTGGAAGTTCTAAATCAATTAATAACTGTGACTCGTCACTATGTTGTAAGAAAAAAAATACATGCTTACACTTTTATTTAATTTTTTTTTCTTCAATACACGTTTTAGTCCAATTCATGGGGAGGAGTAGTTTTAGAGTGTCATGCCATTCTTCACAAGGATTTATTTAGTGCTGTCTATTCCCTTCCTCTTCAGCATCCCCTGGCCAGTGCTAAGATAAGCTGTTGGCCTATGATGGTAGCTACATTCCATTGCTATGTCTGAACAAATCTGTTTTCTGCTTTTCCATGTAGTTATTACATGGTGTAGTTTCCACCAATCACCAAATTTCCCTAGTTTCTCATTCTACCTATATTTGTGGTGTTTACATCTCTTCTTGTATCTTTGATCTTTCCCATCTGTGCTTTAGTTAGAACCATGTTTGAGAAGAAGAGTTAGTATGATTATGTTATTTATCTGCTGTTGTTTTGTCTCAATGGAGTGTGTGGGTGCCTTCTTCCTCTTCTATGTTCAGTTTGTTAGTCATGCTAAATCTGCAGGCTTGCAACCAGGATAAAGTTCACAATTTTGTTTTCCCGGCCTATATGGCAGTCCCACAGCTTCTGCCTCAGCTCAGTGCTCTCTGATCATAAGTCACTGTGGGCTGGGCAGTTTTGGAGAATGTGTTCAGGGGTTTTGATCAGCTCCACATGGGCATTCATTAGTATGCATTATCCTGAGGCAAAAGAGGTGGCCTAGTAATCTGCAGTGGCCAGTTCTCAGGCTTAAAAGGATGGTCTGCTAGTGATTATGAAGCTGGTTGTGGGTGCCTGAACACTGGAGTCAGCTGTGACGCTGCTGACATAGAGTTCTGACATCTTGTTTATATTTCTCTGTCCTTCTTCTTCATACTCTCAGACGAATATTTCAAAAGAAAGCAGTGGTCAGCTTCAGGCTATTTGCACTCAATGGAGGAATGGTATGGTGACGGCCAAATGTCCTTTCTCTGTTTCTCATATGTTGGGCATCTTTGAAGCAGATATTCAGCAGTCAATTTATCAGTGCCACATTTACACACAACGGTAGTTCCTATCTTTAGCTTGTTGAACAGATGGTATCCCAATCTGTTGTGACCCATGCAGAGTCTGAAAATTACCATTTGTTCTCTTCTGCTGAGCTGGTAATATGCTAATCAATGCTTTGTGTGATTTTTGATTCTGATAAAACTGTTTGCCTCTTCAAAGTTATGCTTGTATCAGGTTGAGGTAGCTTTCCACCTACCTTTGCTAATCTGTCATTGCTGGGTATGATACGATGAGACGGGATCTATTGTAACACAACTCTTTTGAATCACTGACACAGTTTGTGAAGCACTACTCTTAGGTCATCAAGGTCTGCCTTATTGCTTCCAAGGTACTTGAACTCTATTGTAGTGGATTTGATGGTACTGTATGGTTGTGATATTACCTAGTGTGATGCATGAGGTCAGCTGTGAAGGCTCCTGAGATAAATGTAGCTGTGAATTTACAGAAGGCCCTTCTTGCTACCACTTACGACCTCACACATATCTTTTTTTTTTTCTAATGAATGTGGCTACGTTAAAATTCTAGGGTACTGATATGTAATGTGTTGTGGTAGTTTACATACACACACACAGATATTTAATAATAATAAGGGTTAAATATATTATATAAAATGTTATTAACACACTGAACTAACTAATAAGCTGTGTAAAATTTTGATAGTAAATTTTTTCTTTAAAGTTTTATTTGATCTGAAACTAAGGTTTTATTTTGTTCGAGTAACATATGAAAGGTTTTTGCAATTATGAAATGAAATGCATGAATATATGGCATAATAAATGAAAGGTGTGTCTCATTGTGTATTTTCCTACATAGTTAATATTACTATGTTTTATAGTTGTAATTTATCTGGGAGAACGATTAATGGATGTTGCTGTTGGGGTGGCCTCATCAATCCCTGTCTATGGCAGTACTAAACATTGTCCATTTATTGATGGGAATATAGTTGGTGTGTTAGAAAATAAGTTGGTGAATTTCCAGCAGGCCAGACGCTCACGTATCTTGAATGAGTAGTTCTGGTGCTGGAATCTGGTGGCCCCCCCTCTCCGTGCTTGGGGGCAATAAAAGGCTGCTCTGCCAAAATATTAGACTGCACGGTCCCACTCTTGTATTATTCAACACATCATTTGGCACCACATTGGTGCCAAAATAAAAAATCACAGTTCTGAAATAAAAGTATTGGGTCATTGTGTCAGAATTCCATCCTCTAAACCATTTCTGCACACAACTCTACACACAACAACACCACATAGACGGGGTCAGATCTCTCTGACCATAAAGCACATCTTACCAAGTTGGTTTCACATAGGATAGGTTCCCCCAGACTACATATTCTGAAATATGTTCATTAGCTTCTTGCCATAGAATAGGATAGGTGATATGTTCCACTGATCTCAACACTTGATCCGCCCTTCATAATCCTTGCTGGAGTTTATGTATGTTGTTTGTCTCTAGACCCTGAACTGGGGCGGGGGGTCTAGAGCGAATCCTTACTTGTTGTAAGGGATAGATTTTGATATGGCAGTATCAAATCACTCGAAACATTAAACAAATATTAAAATATACAAAGAAATACTTTCAGTCTTACCAGAATTATGAATAGAGAACACAGTTATATGCTAGCAAAACTCAGCTGAGCTGCTGGCTCTAGTATGGCGTCCCTCTAGATATTGAATAGCTTTTTGGGAAATACACCACTGAATTATTTACTGTGTCTCCTACTGGACAGCTTTTAGTTAAATGGCAAAAATGCGCGTCTGAGCGCCGATAATATGTTAATCTGTGGCCAATCACCGCCTTTTTTCCTTTTCAAATTCAAACCTCCTACCAAAAGTCAATTCAGTCATACCTCAGTCAAGTATGTATTATTGTCTGTTGGTCCGTCTGTCTCTACTTGCGTTTCACAAAAAAACACACTTGTTTTTTTGAACCAACTCTGCCGTCCCCTACACAATTTTGCCTTTAAAGTTATTTTTAGCCACAATTCTCCACCACATTCCCTCTCTTTCATTCCAACTGGATTTTAGCACTTGAGTCTCAAGGCCGCAGTTTTTGAAAATTAGTGACATTTTTTGTTTCAATGCAGTCGCTCGCTGATATGAACAACACAGTCTTTTGTCAATATCTTTCTTATTATCTATCCGTCTGTATAAATGAAAGCATATTATTTCACTGCTCAAGATGGGCCATCAGGCCAGCTAGGTTTTATATTCCTAACATTATTATTAAGAAAAAGTTACTTTTCAAGGTTAGTTGGTTTTTTTTTAAATATTTTCGAGCATCTTCTGTAATGCGTTTGCCGCTGAATTCAAATAAACGGACTAAGTTATCGCAAAAGCGTCCAAGAAATGACTGTTGCGTATAATAGCTAAGGTCCCTTTTGTCGATTTCTTTACCTTGTGTCAACTTGGGGACGTGAATTTTTTTTCCTTTCCCCACCAATTGCGTCTTTTTAGCCTTGCTAGTTTCAAGCACGTGTTCAGTCATATTTTTTTCCTTTTGATCTCCGTTCTCATCCCGTTCCAAGGGTAAACGTTTTGCCTTCACGTCTAACAATTTAATTTCCATGGCGGGTGGTGACCCGCGGCGTGGGCGATCATGTCTGCTAGTAGCTTACGCATTAGTTTTTAATCACTATACAATTTATCTTTGGAGATATTTTTAACGTTGTATCACAGGTTAATTTAACAATTAGTGTCTTGCTTACTGAGTTATTCTTGGTATTGATTGATCAAAATGAAAAGAAAAGACTTGAAACAGGGTTGTGGTTGCAGTTTTTAGATGTGTTTATGCTTTTTTTATACAGTAATCTTCAATCTGTTTAACTCGTTGAGCTTTATATGTTCTTCTTGAATTTACGTTAGACAATCAGCGTTTGTCTGTAGTGTAGGCTTTTTTTGTCACAAAAATAACAGACAAATTATGGTCAATGACTGGAGAGGTTAATGTTAGTGAGTAAATGGTTTTAAGATCATATTTAAAAAAGAACAGGGTTTAGAATGGCCCATAAGACAGTAAACTCTACTCACATTCCTAACAACCTTCAATCATATATTATTTTAAATAAAGCAGGGGAAACCTTGAGTCTGTAAACAGTAAATAAATAATACACATAAAGGTATGTTTCAGGCACTTGTGAGAAATAAAGAAGTAGAAAACTAGACAACAGAAAAACAACAGAAGTTTTAGGCTTTCCGAATGACAACACTGCCTAGCTATGCGAGTGAATTACGACTATCCTCCCTGCCAACTAGGCACCACAAAACAGTGCATTGGTGGGACAGGGTCATTCAGCGTGCGATTTCCCCAAGTAACATCTGATAATTTTACTTTTGTTCACCTCTGACACCACAATCAGCATTTGTAATATTTTGTTTCAGTTTACCTTTTGTGTCATCTCTTATAACTCTTCCAGCACCTGTTATATTTGGTTTCAGCTTATCTTTGCATCATATCTCACAACTCTTCAAGCATGTTATATCTTTTTTTTCAGCTTACCTTTTGTGTCAACTCTCCCAGCACCTGTTATATTTGATTTCAGCTTTCCTTTGTTCCCCTCATACATCACATTCATCACCAGTTATATTTTGTTTCGGCTTATCTTTATGTCATCTCTCACAACTCTTCCAGCATGTTATTTTTGGTTTCAGCTTATTGTTATTCCCCCGACACATCACATTCATCACCTGTTATACCTTGTTCCAGCTTACCTTTGTGTCATCGCTCACAACTCTTCCAGCACCTGTTATATTTGATTTCAGCTTTCCTTTGTTCCCCTCACACATCACATTCATCACCTGTTATATTTTGTTTCGGCTTATCTTTATGTCATCTCTCACAACTCTTCCAGCATGTTATTTTTGGTTTCAGCTTATTGTTATTCCCCTGACACATCACATTCATCACCTGTTATACCTTGTTCCAGCTTACCTTTGTGTCATCGCTCACAACTCTTCCAGCACCTGTTATATTTGGTTTCAGCTTACCGTTGTTCCCCCTCACACACCACATTCAACACCTGTTATATCTTGTTTCAGCTTACCTTTGTGTCATCTCTCACAACTCGTCCAGCATCTGTAATATTTTGTTTCAAGGCACGAGCATGCATGAGCATTTCTTCAGCCAGCCTTTCTTGCACCTTGTGATGATGCTGCAGTATAGTGTTGATATCCTCTTCTTCCTGAGGCTTCTTCCTCTCACGCAACCCGCTTTCTGGAAAAGACAAGTATTTAACATTAATGAGAAACACTTTTTTCTGATCCCTTTAAGGAGTTTGGAGCCATCACCGCAGCTGGTCCCCTTGCAGAAAGCCTACACTAAACATTCACGTGCTCTTGTAGTGGTTGTGTCTGTAGCAATGTGTTTGACATGATGAGGTTGCCAGCCCAATGCACAACCTCATATTGATCACCTCTTATGATATGCCTGAGGAAGCAGTTGTCCTAATCTTTCTGTATCTCATCACAGATCCATGGGATTAAAACAGAGCATTATGAAACACAATAACAGACGTTTCTGGAGCCAAAATTAATATCATAACTCTGTGCATTCTCCATCCAACTACTGTGTCTTCAATCTTAGCTTTTCTAACTTTATAATTTTAAAAAATTCATGTGCACTTCTTTTAATAATTTTAAATAGATGAGTGATATAGAAAGCAACAAAATCTACATCGAACATAGGTTGATGCACAGTATGTTCTCTGTTTGTACAAGTTTTGTTTAGCAGATTGAAAGATATCTGGTCTGATAGTTTAGCAATTGATGGCATCCAACTTAAAATTATGCACTTAGGAAAAGTAAACCAAAAACAACCAAGAAACTGAATCAAACTGATGGCATTATTTTATCTGTTAGATCAAATGTATCTGTGTGACATGAGACCATGTTATATACCGATATATTCAGCTTTTTCTGCCACTGACCTAGTTTGTCATTCTGAACAGATATTGTTTAAAGCACTCCTGTGTTTACTTCTACTTCTTTTGGATAATATTTTATACAACGTTAATTCATAATGGGCAAAAATCATGTACATGTAGTTGTGACTACTTACTTACTTACTCGTTCCTCTTCTATCGTGAGGTGTAGTTTGGAAGAGAGCACGCCATACTATCCTATCGGCTGTCTTCCTCCTGGCCTGGTTCCATTCTAGTCTTCTGTCATTCAGAGATTGTTTAATGTCCTCCCAGCAGACTCTGCATTGTCCTGGAGGTCTGGATCCCTTGGCTTTTAGCCTCCCATACCTGCCGTGGCAGCCGATCTTCTCCCATTCTGCAGACATAGCCAAACCATCTTAGTTGGGACTGTTCTACTTGAGTCTGCAGGGGTTGGATTCTTAGGCCTTGACATATCGTCTGGTTGCTGACCATGTCTCTTCTTGTTACTTCAACCACCTTTCTCAGATACCTCATTTCTGAGGTTTGAATCTGACTTTGGTGGGTTGTAGTCATTGCCCATGATTTGCATCCATACGTTAAGACTGGGACATAGGTGGAGCGGTATACTACAGCCATCTTTATTTTCTTGCCAACTTCTCTTTTGCTGAGAAATCCTTGATTTATGGCCTGAAAAAGTCTCCCAGCTGCTGCTCTTCAGGTAGCCAAATCTTCTTTGATGCCTCCCTTCCAGTATATGACAGCTCCGAGCTATTTAAAGTGGTTGACTGCTCCAGGACCTGCTCTCCCTGCTTAATCTGATGCCTTCTTTCTTCTTGTGATATCACTTTGGTTTTTGTTTTAGAGCTGCTTATGACCATCCCTCTCTTCTCCAGCTCTTCCTTCCAGACTTGCAGGTTGGATTGAAGATGTGCCTCTGATTTAGCAATCAGGGCAACTTCATCAGCTAATACCAGCTCTGAAATACAAACTTGTCTCATCTTCCATTAACCCACTGAATTATTTCTTGTCCTCTCCTTACATGTTTTGATGACATCATCCATGAGGAGTATGAACAGATACTGTGACAGGATATCACCTTGTCTTACCCCACTGGTGGTCCTGAACTCTTCTGACTTAAGGTTTGCCGTCCTAAAATAATTTCTGTAAGACTTGTAGAAGCTCTGTATAGCACGTATGAGAGGTGCTGGAATGTTCTTCCTTGCCAAGCAGTCCCAAAGTTTGCTCCAGAGGACCTTGTCAAATGCCTTTTGCAGATCCAAGAAACAAAGGTGCGTCTCACCTTTATATTCAAGGGCCTTTTCACTCAGCTGTTTGAGTGTGAAGATCAGGTCTTGATTACTTTGGTCTGCTCGGAAGCCACATTTAACCTCATTCATTCGTGGCTCAGCTAGGCATCAGAGTCTCTGCTCCAGGATTCTAGAGTAGATTTTACGGGAACACTGAGAAGGGATATGCCTCTATGATTTCCACATTGTCGGTTGTCACCCTTTTTGAAAATGGGTGTTATGATGGCAATCTCCCAATCCTTTGGTATGATCTTGTGTAGTTGTGACTAACAATTATGAATTATTTGTAACTAAACTATTAGCTTAAAGTAATATTTAAAAACATATTAAAAGTGAGCTATGCTGATCGAAACCATGCCTACAAGATTTTGTTGGTATCTATGCTTAATAAAATTTATAATATGTAGGTGTTATATCAAGAATTGCAAGGAGAGCCAGATGTTATAACCTCTTTTTTTATAAGATGTTAAATGGTTTTGTATCGTGTTGAAGTGTCGTTGAGTGGGCGTGTCGTTTATCACCTGGGCAGTTCAGTATTGCATGTATCTAGGTCACCAGCGTGAGGCGCTGTCAGGGTGTAATGCAGACACTCACATATAAACAGCATACATGTTTCTCAGGTGTGTAGAACTCGTAATAAGATGTGGTCGAGAGTAAAGGTGTGTGTGTAGGAAACAGCAGATCGTGGACCCGAAGTCGTATAGGCTCTTATTCATCTACACACCAAACTCACTCCACCACAAGTAGAAGTCATAGATGTGGATAATGCAGATGACTTTTCTTCAACATTTATTACGGCAACAGTACGCTGACAGAAGACACAGTCAATTGAACAAGGATCATGGACATTTCATGTGTGGTAATGATTATAAACATCTAGCATCATAAATCTTGCATAGCTCATGTGTAAGATGCTAGTAGAGCTGGCTTGACAATTTACGTTCGTTCATACTGTAGCTCAGAGCCCCTGACTAAACGCGTCAGGTAGTCCTATAACAAATATCCCGCACGATAAAGGTGGTTCCAGTTGCTTAATATCAAAGTCTATGAACTTGTTTAATGAAAGTCAAGACTTCATCTGGCTTCACACGCCAGACACTTCTTCTTCTGCTCAAAGATATCAGCCGTAATATCGGGCCTCTATAATATTGTGAACAACTGTGTATTCTTCATAGGCAGGCATAATCATCCATGCCGAAACATACCGCTAACATACGGTTTTCATAATAATCTCTCTTCACTGGGCTTCTGTAATATAGTTAGACGAATAGTCTTGGCTACCTCGAGCACACATAATGGACTCTGTATCTCAAAGAACTGTGAGCTCTACTCACAGTTTGACACAAAATGTTCTGCAACTTAGGCATAATAATTAAGTTTCTTTTACCTTTGACAGAATCCGAGAAATACACAGATAACAACTGTCGTCATTCTTGACGAACAGAATAACTCTGGGGAGAATCACTAACATCACAGTCACACTAAAGACTATCTTTCCCCCAGATAATGCAGAGAAGTACAACGGACATACTAGTCCGGTCAGAACCCAGATCATCACTCCCTGACGGAAGTCTCTCCGTTCGCGCTCAAAAAACTTGCGCATGCGTAGACAGAACAGATCTGAGAACAGCTAACCCCCGACTTAAGACAGGTCAACACAATGAATAAAACAAAGGGAAGATAACCCCAAATCAACCTGTCCCAGAGAGTTAACATACAGTTCTCTATCTTAGATCATCAAAAAATATTAAATAGATTTACGTCTTATGAAACCATCAAAAACGACAGCAACAGACTACCACACCCTCCGGATAAAAAAAAATGAAACACTTTTTTTTTTTTTTGGAAATACATCAATGAGCAAGATACCACATGCTCATAATGCATGAATGATGTGCCGATGCAACAAACAACATAAGATAATGTCTTAATGACAGGCTCAATTGACGCATAATAGAGCGTCTAGTGAGAACAAAAATTCATCTCACAAGATAAGAGAAAATATTTTCTCCAAGTAAAACATATCCGGAAGGTACCATCAAAGAAATCTCAGTTGCTGGCGATGCCAACACAAATCACATACATATCAACAAATGCAATATTATAGCAATGCGAATGACAACATATATCAAGAAGTCATATGAACATATAAATCTATATAAGTCTCATGCTATATAATCACTATTATCTAATGGATGGACATAATCAAAATTTGTAAAGTCATTATATATACATATGACAATACAAGTGTACAATGTAACAAATAGAAGATGGCATCCACGGTGCAAAATAATGCTGTATCTTGAAGATCAATGTAAGCAGCATCCAAATAGTATGTAAGTGTGACATATGGCATCGTCATGATTCTCAAAAGCACTCCATACCTGATACTAGTTTGCACTGAGAACAATATAAATGACACAATTAGCAACATGCTATAATGTACTACAATTACTATTATATGTGTAAGTATTACATGTGGCCGCATTAATTTTTTTGACCTTTATATTATGTCAACTCAACCTTCTCCATTACACCAAAGATGGTAATAGAGAAAGAAAACAATTAATTTACCACTCTAAGGTGACAACAAATGTGTTAATATATATTGTTATATTGAAGAGACATAAGTCTAGAAGTATATCAGGAAAATCTAGGACACAAGACTTAAGTGGACTCATGTGGGCATCTAGACAGTATGTCTGCAATCACATTATCCAGACCACGGATAGCTCGTACCGTGAAATGAAAAGGTTGAAGAGCTATAGCATATCGAGTAGATCTCGAGCTCTTCAAGTTCTTACACTGAATAGCTGTAAGAGCTTTTTGGTCTGTTTCCACAATGAAATGCGCACCAAGAAGGAATCTTTGTAACTTAAGGATTGACCAAACCATAGCCAACAATTCACGGTCTAAAACCGAGTAATTCCTTTCTGCCGCATTCAGCTTCCTAGAAATATACATTACAGGATACAGATTTCCTGAGTACTCTTGCATTAGTGCCGCTCCGATCCCTGTGATGAGGCGTCACTACGAAGAACAAAAGTCTTATCAGCAATAGGTAGCCTTAAGATAGGTGGGGATGAGAACAAATTCTTAATCTGATCCAATGAAGATTGACATTCTTGAGACCAGCGCACCATGTTAGGAGACCCTTTCTTCAATAGGGTTGAGAGTGGTGCCATGATAGAGGATAGATTCTTAATGAATCTTCCGTAGAATTGTATTAATCCCAACAGACTACGTACTTGTTTTTTTTGTTTTAGGCACAGAGATATTTAATATCTTAGAAATGTTTTGGTTCTCTGTCTTCAATAGACCGTGACCAACACGATGACCCAGGAAAGAAATTTCACTAAACCCAACATAGGCTTTAGAGGGTTTTGCAGTCAAATTATGCTCACGTAGAGTAGACAGTAATTCATTTAAACCCAAATAGTGATCTTCCCAAGTATTACTGAAAAGACAGATGTCGTCTAAGTATGCAATGACATCTGAACGATATGAGAGAATTTGACGCATCATGCGTACGAAAGTAGCTGGGGCGTTCATAAGCCCGAAAGGCATAAAATTCCACTGAAACAAACCCCTAGGTGTTGAGAAAGCAGTGAGAGGTTTGGCGCATTCAGTTAACGGAACTTGCCAATAGCCTTTCGACAAGTCAAGTTTAGTAAAGAATCGAGCGTTAGAAAGTCTAGTAAGTAGATCTTCTAATAAGGGCATAGGTTCAGCATCGAACTTCGTAACTTGGTTCAATTTGCGATAATCTACGCAAAGGCGTATGTTATTGTCTTTCTTTCGAACAATAACCATGGACGAAGAATATGCTGAGGTGGATGGTTCAATTATTTTCAATTGTATCATTTCATCCAATTCTTTCTCGACTTGTGCTTGAAAATGAATAGGAATAGGATAAGGTCTTACTCTGATCGGATTATGATCAGTAAGTATAATGTCATGTTCAATGACATGTGTGTGTCCAGGAATGTCGGTAAGGACATCCTTAAATACTTGTAGCGTAGAAGATACTTGTCGCTGTTCCTCAAAAGACAAATTAGAAGAAACAGTAACGTTTTTCCATGATTCCGTAGAAGTAAGAGGAATTAGAGGAAAAGGTAGATTAACATCCGAAAAAAAAGTTTCCTCATCCTGTATAACTGACAGGGATGAGATATGACCTTGTTGGACTGGAGAATCGTCCGTCGCCTGGAAAATAGGCTGCAAATAGTCTGGTTGTTCATGATATTCCGTAAGCATATTTATATGGAAGGTTTTATGCCTTCCATCAATATCGACAACATAGTCGACATCGGAAGTTTTTGAGACTATTGTATATGGACCTTTCCATGTAATAAGGAGTCTGTTCTCCCTAGAAGGAAGTAAAACAAATGCTTTGTCACCAGGACAAAGTTGACGTAGGCTTCTCTTCTTATTAGCAAATTGCCTTGCCTTTTCTTTAGCAAATTCGGATGAGGAAGTTGCTAGCTTGCATGCTTCAATAATCTTCTGTCTGAGAGGAATGACATACTCATATGAAGACTGTGTGTCATTGTCGATATTATCAGCAGTTATCAGATCATGCAGTAAAGACATAGGACCGCGCGGTCGCGCGCCAAAGACAAGTTCAAAAGGAGAAAATCCTGTATGTTCGTTGGGGACCTCTCTATAGGCAAAGAGAGCCACGAGTAGAACCCTGTCCCAATCCTGAGGATGATCCTCAGTTATCTTCCCCAGTAAGTTCTTGAGTGTTCTATTAAGACGTTCAACTAACCCATTCGACATTGGGTGATAAATACTACTCAAAGATCTTTTAATGTGCAGAGTAGACATTACCTGCGACATTGTGTCTGATATCAATTGTGCCATGGTCTGACAATATTTCCCCGGGAAAACCCAAACGAGAAAATATAAGCCAAAGAGCGTCTGCGATATCAGCAGTGGAAATGCTCTTAAGAGGTATAGCCTCTGGCCAACGCGTGCAAATGTCAACGCACGTAAGGATAAATTGATGTCCTCTGGCCGATTTAGTCTTAAGGCCAGGAGCGGGCATGAAATTAACGTCAAAATACAAAAATGATGGATTTTGGGATTAGTCCATTTTCTGATACTTTAACATCTCCTGAATCTAAATATAACAGAATTAAATGTCAAAATGCACTCTAACAATATGTATTTTGACTTTGAAAAAGGTATGGTACAAAGAGATTTTCTCAAACTCGAGAAAATAAGCCTAATTGGACCTAGTTTTTCCCATAGCAACCACGCTTACACCCCTACATATTATACATCGTTGGATTCGTCAAAATCTGCACTTTACTGTAAGCAGGTCACTTATTTCGGGATTCCAAATGCCAGATTGGAAATTTATAATTTCCAGGTCAACAAAAAGGGTTTCCCCTCGATTCTAAATTTTTAATTGGCTGTTCGCGTTCACGTGACCGTCAACAATATGGCTGCGTGTTTACGGAATCTCAGTTTTGATTTGTTATTGATGTGACAATGCCTAAAAAAACGAGATGCTCTCGTTCCCTCCAACTGGAATAGGCCAGAGTTAGAGATGGAAGCAAGACTTATCCTACACTGCAGGTAAAACGTACTTATTGTGACGATATAATGGTAAAAACTGGGACATTACTACTCAGGCAAGGAATGTTGAAATAAAGCATAGCGGACCGTTTGTTCGATGTGGCCTTTGACAAGAATTTAGAGATGCAGTAAACAGGAGTAAGGGTTAGGCTTAGTGGTTGAAATGAAGCAGACAGGACCGTCTGTACGATAGTTCCTTAGATTAGAATTCAGAGACGCAGTAAAAAGGGCTAATGGTTACGTAAATGTATCCTAAACCTAACCCTAACGACGTTGGCGACTTACTGGGATGACATCTAAGAACGGACGGCCCACAGTGACTCATTTCAACCAGGTTTAAGAATCTTAACCTAACCCTAAACCTTACGACGTTGGCTACTTACTGGAATGACATCAAAGAAGGCGGCCCACTGTGCTTCATTTCAACCACCAGGGAGTTACATGAACTAGCTATTACGAGTAGTAGACAGTCAATTAAAAATCATCATGTTTTCCTGAGTTTACAGAATAACGGGTGACTTCTCATAATTCAGTACATTATCATGATTCTTGTAAGCATAGTGCATATTTGTTTCCTCAATTTAATGTTTGTTTC
This sequence comes from Oreohelix idahoensis, assembly GCA_024509875.1. Taxonomy (NCBI): domain Eukaryota; kingdom Metazoa; phylum Mollusca; class Gastropoda; order Stylommatophora; family Oreohelicidae; genus Oreohelix; species Oreohelix idahoensis. Next base: position 51,405 of record JAMPIV010018183.1, read on the forward strand.
TTGTGTATTTTTAGTGACATGTCTTGTCACAGATGCTTATGTGTTATTTAAAAAATGCCTGCCAGACATGTGCAACAGCCGGTTCTTGGTACCAGAAGAAAGATTGGAAACTTCATCAAATAGAAAGTGAAGCAAGGCTGTCATATACATTTTGAAGGTATTTACTTTTGAAACTTACTTTAAGTTTCCCCTTGCCTAAGCATAGACATTCATGTAATTTATTTTGATCTCCATAAATATCAAGTTTAGAAACATATTTCATGACTTACATGTATTGTTTTGCTTCCATTGTACTTTAAGACACAGTTTATTAATGCTTGTTTACATCTTTATTTGAAATTTTACTAATGTAAACATTTACCTCTTTCTAGGAAGTTCAAGTGTAATGGAAGCTGAGGCAGGTAGTGATTTGTGAAGCTGTTATCTGACGCGACATATATTTTGCTACACCGTGTAAAGTGATTGTGATAGCAAAGCATTCAATCAGATCATAGCAATTAAACCATATGTCCCTAATATTGCTGAATTTAATCAAGGACCTGAGGCTGCTATATTTTTCAAGAAAGTCCTGGGGCTGAACAGTGGAAAAGAGGCTTGTCGACTGGCAGGAGCAAGAAAGCGTTAAACGTCTGGTGCTCAGCTCTAAAATGGCAGAAAACTGCACTAAGAAAATGAAGGACATTTAGCACAAATCTCAACAGAAAGCCACACAAGAAACTGCAGAGGAAGCTGGATATGCTGCCGGTATGTTCTGCATGACTAGTAAGTTATTTTATTTTGCTGCAGTATCACATACTTATTTAATTATATTCTAATTATATTGAAAAATGTGATTTTAAAGAAATCATTATTCTCATACTAATTTTCTTATAACTTCCACACTTATGTATTAATTGACAAGAATAGGAACATCTATTGCCCATAATCTTTTAAAACTTTTTATGTGATGGATTTTAAGTATCTGATCAAACTTATGGTTAATTGACAAAAGTAATGTAAAATTTAGTAAAATTTGTTACTATTTTTAGACACTATTTTCAAAGTCCTACAGCTTTTTTTTTGTATTAAAGTTATCAAAAATCCATCACTGGAAAAGTTTTAACATATAATGATAAACATTGTGTTCATATTTGGTATTCATAGCTTAATAAATAAAAAAGCTTTAGCAAATTGAAATAGAACAAAGAATCCAATATTGCTCAGCTCTAAAACGGCAGAAAACTGCACTAAGACAAGGAAGGAAATTAGGCACAAATTTCAACAGAAAGCCAGATAGGAAGCTGCAGAGGAAGCTGGCTATGCTACCAGTATGTTCTAAATGACAAGTAAGCAATTTTTCAGGGGCAATATTACAGACTTATTTAATTGTAGTCTATTTATGGAGAAAAATGCGATTTTCTCAAAATCTAATTTTCTCATCCTAATTTCCTTAAAACTTCCACACTTATGTGTTAATTGACATAAAAATTGGCACATATGTTGCCCATAATCTTTTAAAACTTTCATATTGCTGGATTTTGAGTATCTGATCAAACTTTTGATTTATTGCAAAAAGTAATGTAAAATTTATCAAAATTTGTTACTTTTTTTAGACACTATATTCAAAGTCCTACAACTTTTTTTGTACTAAAGTTATCAAAAATCCACCAATCGAAAAGTTTTAAAATATAATGATAAACATTGTGTTCATATTTGGTATTCATAGCTTAATAAATAAAAAAGCCTTAGCAAATTGAAATAGAACAATAGAATCCAATATGGCCACCGTTTCTATGGCAACCAGTAGTGCAGTGCCATAAAGCTCTTCATTTTTCGTATATAGTATTGATATAGGTTAAGTCTGTGCATTTTCATTGAAATCCAGCAATTAATAACGAAAATAGCATTTCAGGGTAGCTCCTCCCCTTAAAAGGGCCAATGATATCTATGGCCATTTTCTGAAACGGCCGAATAGGAATGTCTGCAGCCTGAATAGGCGCAGCATGCCGTGGACCTCTAGATTTGACCTCTTGAAATATTTTGCAAGACCGGCAATAAATTTGTATGTCTTTATTGACAAATGGCCAAAAGAAAGACGCCAGAACTCTCGACTTAGTTTGGGAAAAACCCATGTGTCCAGCACACTGAGAATCATGTGCATGTTGAAGAATTATGGCTCTCATACTTTTAGGCACGAGAATTTGAGAATGCATAGACGTGTCTGAGTGTTGTACCATACGCACTAGTATACCATTCTTCATAGTGATATATGATTTGCGATTTGTATTCTCATTCGGATCACCGTTTTTAGCGAGAAGAAAGAATTTCTTTAAAGAAGGGTCTTTTTCTTGTAGTTTCACAAACGAGTCATACAAAATCACCAAGTGATCCTCTTGGCTATGTACTTCATTAACTTCAATAGATGAAGTTTGAGGAATAAGAGCTTGTGCTCTTGTTACCACTGCATTGGCTGTTTGGATATTCCGTTCTTCCCAGGCAGCAATTTGCTGCGGGGTGCATTCCTTAACCCCTTGAATATGACCGATGATAAGATCCGCAATAGGATTAGGTAGAAGACATGCGTGGACATCTCCCGTAAAGAAGGGAGTAGCAATGTGAATAATAGCAGTCGAGTAATTTTCTACTGTGCCACCAAATGTTACACATTTAACCACCTTTCCCGTGGCACAGCGAGGATCTATCAGAGATTGCTTAACCCCAATAGTAGTGCACCCAGAATCAAAAAGCACTGAGACTGGCTTACTATCCACAAGACCTTTATGCAAGATAAGCAATCCTCTCCCGTCATGCGCAACTGCAGCAGGAAGAGCGGGAAGAGGGTGACCACAACTTAAAGTAGTTACTGTGGTCGGTTCAAATAATGTTGTGCATTGGGGGCATTGAAATGCTCTCCCAAAATCAAAAGCCAAACAAGTTACAGCATTAGAGTTTTTATTATCATTCACTTGATTACTGGCACCATGAGACTCTTGTTGTACAGAGTTTCCCTGGTGATGAGATCTATATTTGTTATGTTTAGATCTACCACGATTATTATTCCCTCTGAAATTGTCATAGTTTGATCTACCGCGACCACCGTTTTGGTTCGAATCCCAGTTTCCACAATCACTATTGTTATTATCCCATTGATTATAGTGTCTACCTGTTTGGTTTCGATGTCCCCGCGAATAATAGCCTTGATAGTGTCTATTGTGACTACCTCTCCGAAAGTTTCCATAATTATTGGACCCGAAATAACGAGGACTATCAGATCACCTCCAGTTCTTTGTAGAAGACCCATTATATGATGGGTTACCCTGATTCTGATCATAATTACGATTGCTCTTCTTATTAAAGTTGTGTTGAGCACCTTGGAATTTATGCATAAAGTTAGGGCCATATGGTGCTGCAGAAGCAACTGGCAACTCTTCCTTCACCTTAGAATTGCTAACAGTAGCATGGGGATGCGCAGTGACGTACTGGCAACAATATTCTTCCATGTCTTTTATGTTCTTAGGTTTACGCTCATGAAGAAAAGCAAGGAAAGACTCATTTACAGATGACATAACTTTATCTCGAAGTAATAAGTCCATAAGGGCTTCATATGTTTTTTCTGTTTTAGACAGCTCAATCCAACGTGTGAATGTAAGACGTATCTTCGTAATAAAGTCAGAGAACTCTACTCCAGTTTCTGGTAGCATTGTCTTAAAATGAAGACGATAATCTTCTTCTTTTAATTGATATCTTTTAAGTAATGATGCCCTGACAACATCATAATTAGTTCTGTCAGGTTCCTCTACTGCCATTACAGTACTTAATGGTTCACCTGAAAGTAACTCCATCAGTTGTCCGACATATTGTTCCTTATCTACCTTATGCGTTAAGCATGTTAATTGAAATCTATCAAGGTAGAAGGTTATGTCGTCCTTTAGAGGGTTGAAAGGGGGAAATTTGACTTTATAAGTATTCTCCTTTATCTTACCCGAAGTTGTTTGAGGAGCACTCATATTCATCACCTTTAATTTCTCCAACTCCAAAGCTAAGAGTTTTTCTTCATGTTCCATTTTCACTTTTCTTTCATCAGCAGCAGCTTGAAGTTTCCTCTCTTCAGCAGCAGCTTCTCTGTCTAATCTCTTATTTTCAGCTTCTCTGTCCAACTGCATTTGCATCCTTTTCTCTTCAGCCTTCTGTGCCTTGGCATATTGAGTAAGTGCAAACTCTTCCAATTTCTCATCAGTTTTGCCAATGGCTTTCCCTTGCTCGATGAAGAAATCCAAATCCAATTGTGTAATTAACACCTGAAATAATAATACACTTTATATCCCAACCTCAGTGGGAGACAAGTCTGTAATATTAGACTTGTATACTCACTTCACTTTAATCTATCCCAATCTCCGTGGGAGACAAGTCTTTTAATCAAAAACTTGTATAATCACCTTGTTTCTCTGTAATAATATCATCATACATAACCTCTGTCTGAAAAGTGCATCATATCAATAATAATAGTAGTTCATGACCAAGTATATATATATATAGACTGTGTATGATAAACATGTATACAATAACAATACAAAGACAAGAATATAGAACAACTGAAAACGTTCGCAGAAGTCAAATCAAAATAAAGCTTAACTAAATCTAATGTTGCAAAGAATTGCAATGCTAACTGCGAAAAATTAAACAAAACAAATGACAACACTGTTATAAACAAAAAGATGTATAGAAATAAATGAAAGGAAGAGGAGGCAGACAAATACAAACAAATGAAATCAAAACTAAAGAAAAAAAAATATGACAACAACAACGATAAAAAGCACACTACGTTACAGCTAAACAAAAATAGCAACAATTGTCACTAGCAAATTTCACTGTGGAAAATTTGCACAGTCCTTAAAGAAAACGCTCTCATTAGACCCTCTATCACGTGGGATATTCTAAAGGAGTCACCAGCCCAACCGACCCGCAGAAAAATATACACTAATACAACATGTAAACAAAGAACATATAAACAAAGAATGCATGAAGTATGTAAATACACAATATAAAGAATGTGTATAGAGGAAGGCTCAGTTGAACATAAATAAAGGCACAGTTTAACACATAAATGGGCCACTTATCTCAAGCACAATCCTCAAACACCCGCAAAGATGCAGTATAATGCGGTACAACTGTAAACAGTAAAGGTAGACGATCCACCGTTGAAGTACCCAGCAACTTAACAACAGGTAGTGGTCTCCAAATGTCCAGCTACAATGTCATACCCAACACACCAGTTGAAACCGGAAGATCCAACGTTGGTATGTGTAGACTGTAATATGTAAACAATAGCTTGAACTGTTTACAACCTGAGCTTTGACGTAAACAACGTGACTTGAACGTAACAATATATGGCCATTGACGACTGTCAAAATGCAGAAGAGTGTTTATCTTCGTAGTACAGTGTAAATGAACTTCATAAGCAGCTGTGGTCCATGAAGCAGTATAAGGCGTTGACCTGCTTAGTACTGTTCGCTGCGTAGCTGACACTCCACGATGTAATGTAGAAACCCACGAATCTGGTCCACCAGATGTTATAACAAGAATTGCAAGGAGAGCCAGATGTTATAACCTCTTTTTTATAAGATGTTAAATGGTTTTGTATCGTGTTGAAGTGTCGTTGAGTGGGCGTGTCATTTATCACCTAGGCAGTTCAGTATTGCATGTATCTAGGTCACCAGCATGAGAGCTATCAGGGTGTAATGCAGACACTCACATATAAACAGCATACCTGTTTCTCAGGTGTGTAGAACTCGTAATAGGATGTGGTCGAGAGTAAAGGTGTGTGTGTAGGAAACAGCAGATCGTGGACACGAAGTCGTATAGGCTCTTATTCATCTACACACCAAACTCACTCCACCACAAGTAGAAGTCATAGATGTGAATAATGCAGATGACTTTTCTTCAACATTTATTACGGCAACAGTACGCTGACAGACGACACAGTCAATTGAACAAGGATCATGGACATTTCATGTGTGGTAATGATTATAAACATCTAGCATCATAAATCTTGCATAGCTCATGTGTAAGATGCTAGTAGAGCTGGCTTGACAATTTACGTTCGTTCATACTGTAGCTCAGAGCCCCTGACTAAACGCGTCAGGTAGTCCTATAACAAATATCCCGCACGATAAAGGTGGTTCCAGTTGCTTAATATCAAAGTCTATGAACTTGTTTAATGAAAGTCAAGACTTCATCTGGCTTCACACGCCAGACACTTCTTCTTCTGCTCAAAGATATCGGCCGTAATATTGGGCATCTATAATATTGTGAACAACTGTGTATTCTTCATAGGCAGGCATAATCATCCATGCCGAAACATACCGCTAACATACGGTTTTCATAATAATCTCTCTTCACTGGGCTTCTGTAATATAGTTAGACGAATAGTCTTAGTTGGCTACCTCGAGCACACATAATGGACTCTGTATCTTAAAGAACTGTGAGCTCTACTCACAGTTCGACACAAAATGTTCTGCAACTTAGGCATAATAATTAAGTTTCTTTTACCTTTGACAGAATCCGAGAAATACACAGATAACAACTGTCGTCATTCTTGACGAACAGAATAACTCTGGGGAGAATCACTAACATCACAGTCACACTGAAGACTATCTTTCCCCCAGATAATACAGAGAAGTACAACGGACATACTAGTCCGGTCAGAACCCAGATCATCACTCCCTGACGGAAGTCTCTCCGTTCGCGCTCAAAAAACTTGCGCATGCGTAGACAGAACAGATCTGAAAACAGCTAACCCCCGACTTAAGACAGGTCAACACAATGAATAAAACAAAGGGAAGATAACCCCAAATAAACCTGTCCCAGAGAGTTAACATACAGTTCTCTATTTTAGATCATCAAAAAATATTAAATAGATTTACGTCTTATGAAACCGTCAAAAACGACAGCAACAGTAGGTTTTTATTGATATCAAGTGAACAAGGTTGACAAATGTGAAAGTGCTAGTGGCAGTGCTGACAAAAATAAAAAAGTCCATAACACACTACAGGGCCCCATCTTTTTATCACAACACCCAAAAAAAACAAAATATTCTCAAAATCAAAGTTTCTTTGGGTGACTTTGGGTGATTTTTTAACACACTTGGGTGACTTTTGGTGATTTTTAAATACAGTTTGTGCGATTTAGTGTTACTTTTCAAATGAGATTCGGGTGGCATATGGAAATTTTAAAAAATCTGGTCTCCGAAACACACTTGTACCCGATGGTTTTTATATAAAAGGATAGAGACCTATAGTATTGTCTGGTGTCAAACAAGTTCATCATCATTACCATTCAACCCACCATGCAGCATAGGCATTCAGTAAGTTAAAACCAAGCTTTCCTATCCTGTGCCATCCGTCCCGGTCTTTCCATGCCTTATTTATCCCTTTTAAGTCTGTCGTCAATTATTTTTACTTACTTACTTAGTCGTTCCCCTTCTACCGTGAGGTGTAGAGGTTTGGAAGAGAGAGCGCCAGACCATTCTATCAGCTGTCTTCTTCCTGGCCTGGTTCCATTCTAGTCCTCGGTCCTTCAAAGATTGTCTAATGTTGTCCTCCCAGCGGACTCTGGGTCGTCCTGGAGGTCTGGATCCCTGGCTCTTTGTTTCCCATGCTTGTCGTGGTAGCCGATCTTCTCCCATTCTGCAGACATGGCCAAACCATCTTAGTTGGGACTGTTCTATTTGGGTCTGCAGCGGATGGATTTTAGGCCTTGACGGATCGTCTGGTTGCGGACCATGTCTCTTCTTGTTACTTCAACCACTTTCCTCAGATACCTCATTTCTGAGGTTTGGATCTGGCTTTTGTGGGTTGTAGTCATTGCCCACGACTCGCATCCATATGTCAAGACTGGGACATAGGTGGAGTGGTATACAGCCATCTACGTTTTCTTACCAACCTCTTTCTTGCTGAGGAATCCACGATTTATGGCCTGAAAAAGTCTCCCAGCCGCTGCTTTTCGAGTGGCCAACTCTTCTTTGATGCCTCCCTTTCGGTCTATAATAGCTCCGAGATATTTAAAGTGGTCGACCTGCTCCAGGACCTGTTCTCCCAACTTAATCTGATGTTTTCTTTCTTCTCGTGATATCACCATGGATTTTGTTTTAGAGCTGCTTATGACCATCCTTCTCTTGTCCAGCTCTTCCTTCCAGACTTGCAGGTTGGATTGGAGATGTGCCTCTGATTTAGCAATCAGGGCAACATCATCAGCAAATGCCAGCTCCGAAATATAGACCTGTCTCATCTTCCAGTACCCCACTGAATACTTTCTTGTTCTCTCCTTACATGCCTTGATGACATCGTCCATAAGGAGTACGAAGAGGTAAGGTGATAGGATATCACCTTGTCTTACACCAGTGGTGGTCCTGAACTCTTCTGACTTATGGTTTGCTGTCCTCACATAATTTCTGCAAGACTTGTAGAAGCTCTGTATAGCATGAATCAGAGGTGCCGGAATATTCTTCCTTGCCAAACAGTCCCAAAGTTTGTTCCAGGGGACCCTGTCAAACGCCTTTTCCAGATCTATGAAACAAAGATGGATCTCACTCTTATACTCAAGGGCCTTTTCACTCAGCTGTCTGAGTGTGAAGATTAGGTCTTGAGTACTTTGGTTTGCTCGGAATCCGCACTGGACCTCATCCAATTGTGGCTCAGCTAGGCGTCGGAGTCTCTGCTCTAGGATTCTAGAGTAGATTTTACCAGGGACAATGAGAAGGGATATGCCTCTATGGTTTCCACATTGTCGATTGTCACCCTTTTTGAAAATTGGTGTTATGATGGCAATCTCCCAATCCTTTGGTATGGTCTTGTTGCACCATGCTGCCTGTAGGACCTTTAAGAGTAATAGGTTGCCTGATGCTCCCATGTACTTAACCATTTCTGGTGTTATACCATCATGCCCTGCTGCTTTGCCCATCTTGATTTTCTCTAGTGCTGCCCTCAGTTCTTCCATCTTTATGTCATCTTCACCATCATTGGTTTTCTCTTCTGTGCTAGTGGTTATCATTTCTGATGCTTCACCATGCTCACCATCCAGGAGTTCTGAGAAATATTCTTTCCATCTTTCCATTACTTCTTTCGGGGCAGTAAGCAATTTGCCTTGCTTGTCCTTTATAAATTTGAGAGGGCATTGTTTTTCCTTCCTCATGTTCTTTAGGGTCTTATAGAACAATTTCTGGATTTTCTTGTGCATCTTTTTCTAGCTTTTCTCCAAATTCTTCCCAGGACTTCTGTTTTGCTGCTAGCACTTTGTTCTTTGCTTCTGTTCTGAGTGTCACATATTCTCTATATTTTTCCATTTGTCCTGTTGTGTTTTTAGCTCCTAAGTATTGTTGCCATGCCATTTTCTTCTCTCTTATTTTCTCTTTGACTTCCTCTGTCCACCAAGGTGTCCTCTTTCTCTGGTTCCCAAGTCGGACTTCACCGCATGCTTCTGCAGCAGCTGTCTTTATGATATCCTTGAATTTATTCCAGAAGGTTTCCAAGTCATCAGGTCGTTCTTCTGTGTTGCTCACTGCTGTAGCAATAAGCCCCTGATATCTGGTCTTAATTTCTGGCTCTCTCAGCTTGTAGGTCCTAATGCTCATTTCTCCTGCTCGTTTACTTGGTTTCTTGCGTGATGTTGGGCAGTTCCTAGGCTGAGCAACTCTTTCAGTTGTTCGTTTGATTGTTAGCAGGTAGTGATCACTTCCAATCTCTGGCCCCCTCCAGACTCTTGCATCTCGGACATATCTGAATGAGCTTCTCCGAACAATGGCATAGTCGATCACTGACTTCTCATTCTTTGTTGGTTCACATCTAGTATATGCATGTATGTGCTTATGGGGGAACTTTGTGTTTGTAATGATCAGATTCTGCTCACTGCAGAATCTAAGGAGTCGCTTTCCATTGTCATTGAGAGTATCTTCTCCATATCTTCCGATAACTCCACCCCATCTAGCATGGTCATTTCCAACTCTGGCATTAAAATCTCCGAGCATGATAACTTCATCTAGGCAGTCATCCACTGTCCTTTGAAGCAGCTCGAAGAATGCCTCCTTGACCTCTGCTCTCTCATCCTCATTTGGCCCATACACTATGACCAGGTTGACTATGGTTTCTCCTTCTTTTAGTTTTACAACCATAATGCGCTCCGAGACAAAGTTCCATCCCTTGATACTATCTTTTTGATTTTGGGCCACAATGCAACCCACGCCCCCTTTAGCTCTTTCAGATATGGGTACACCACTGTAGAGCAACGTGTTGCCATCGAGATCCATGACTCCTTGTCCTTTTTTCTTCGTTTCCATTATAGCCAGGATTTCTAGTTTTGCTTTCCTCATCTCTTCCACCAGCTCCTCTTCCTTCCCATTTATACTTCTTGTGTTCCAAGTTCCATAAGTCGTAGTCCGTTCCAGTTCGTCGCCTTCAGAATCAGTCCGGTTTTCTCTCTTGTATTGCTCGTAATCATAGTTTAAGACAAACAGGTGATTGGCCTGTTGTGCCTTTGCATGGTGGAGGGGCTGCCTCCTTACGGCCTCCATGCAGGTTGCCCTCCTCCTTTTTCATCCGGGCTTGGGACCGGCATAGGCGGAGTTCAATTATTTTTACCATGTGTATTTCTGTCTCACTTTATTTCTCTTACCCTGTTGGTTTTTTTTTTCTTCCTCGTTCGTCCTGAAAAGGACGTTGGTTGCGTTGTGTCTGTTTACACCAGAGCTGCGATATCTGTGCCTTTCGGCCGACACATCCGACTTCAGCACAGCATTTTTTGGGACCGGGTTTGCCGTCCCTCTTCGATCCCTACTCTCTCAGCCAGACTGCATTGTTGCAGCCTGTTTCCAGGACCACCACATGGAGGTGGAGTAGGGTCTTGGTCAGCTATGGTTCGCTGTCACTGACACAAGCAGTCAAGCTATGGGTCGCTGACTGCATTCTCTATTGCTGCATCGAAATCACCCTGTTGGTTTCAGAAGAACTGCCTTCTAATGCTGTCAACAGGTTTCCTTAATGTAAAACCAACATCTTTTTCACAACTCTTGTGTCACCAGTATTTGTCTGGGTTTTTTCCCCCTCATCAGTTAATGTCATGCTATTTTTTATTATTATCTAGCACTCATTTACCAAAGTCTGCAGCTTTGTCGTCATTTATGTTGTTTTAAAAGTTTAACAGCGTTTTTCCACTTGCCTTCTGTATTCATATTTTTAATTCACTGATTCTCAAATTTAGTCTATTTCACTGCCAAGATGCATATATGAGTCCACATGTTGTAGGGGTGTTTCTGCAAATGCAGTCTTCATCTTTTCCCTCTGTACGTTTAGACTCAACTGCTGTAAACTCCCATAATTTACTCTCATTTCATCTTGCATCTCTTATGCTTAAGGGATAAAAGAGCCAAGTCATCAGCAAAATCTAAATCATTGAGCTGTTTTACCAGAGTTCAATGAATTCTTCTTCAGTTGGTTGAGGGCAATGTTTTCATAATCCAACCTATCACCAGTAACAAGAGACATAGTGACAAGAGGCAAAAACAACATTCAAGACTTTCATAAATGAGCGCTTGCTTAGAGCAGAAGATTGAAATGATATGAGAAGGTCACTAATGTGGAACTGATGACAAGAACCAGACAGGTGCCAGTGGAACCAGAGATAAGAAGATGTTGGCGATGGATAGGGCATACATTAAGGAAACCTGTTAAAAGTATAACAAGGCAGTCCTTGTTCTGCAATCCTCAGGGTAACAGAATTAGACGTAGACCAAAAAATACATGGAGACGAGAACTGAAGACAGAAATGAAAATGGTGAGGATGACATAGAAAGAACTTGAGCTGATGGCACACAAAAGGAGGCCCTAGCATGTGTTTTTTCAAGACCTATGCTCCTAGGGGAGCTGATGGCTATGAATTGATTGATTAAATAATTGTAGGTTTACAATGTTTCTTGTATTGTGTGGTCACAAAGCCTTATGACTTTGTTATAAGAGTAGAAGTTAAATTTACCTTCACTGGAGACTGGTTTCTTAGACGACCCAAATAGTTCTGCTCTAATGTCTTCTTCACATTTAGCTTTAGCCTTGGCTTGTAGATGTTTGGCTGATGCACTGCCCACATTAGTGCTCACAGGTCTCAACCTCTCTGTAATAAGCGCCCTCTCAATTACATTGGGCTGAACAAAACAAGCACAGAATAATTTATTTACTTCCATAAACTAATTATCATTTCATGAGTGTGTGTGAATGCATGTGTGTGTGTGTGAATGCATGTGAATGTGTGCATGAATATGTGTACGGGTGGATGTGGAACACAGAAAGAGAAACAGACACTCTAAAGACAAGCCTCTTTATATACTTTGCTGCTTTATGCCGTGCCGAATAATATAAATTCATTCATTCATTTTCTTTGAGCTTCTTATGGAGCATGGAGCCACCACTGTAGTTGGTCTTGCATGAAGCCTAACCCAAGCTGCCACGTGCTCTTACAGTAGCGGTTTATGTGACAACTTCTTTTACATGTTGAGGTTGCCAGCCCAATGCACACACTCATATTAGTTGCCATGTACGACATGCCAGAGTGTTCATTAGTACTATTTTTTCTTTATCTCTCTATAGACCCCCAGGAACCATATGGGGAAAAATATTTAAACACTTTAATCTAAATCCACATTGGGCCGAAGGGCGAGAGCCCAAGTGCCGCTGGATCAATAACAAATCTAAATCCACAGGAAATAATATGAGTTGGTAATATTATTAGTAAACACACTACATCAGGGATCAGTAACTTGTCGATTTTGATCTACCAGTAGATCCCAAAGCACCATTTGGTAGATCTCTGGGTGATGAAGGGGCAAAAAAAACCCAGGTAAATTCCAGTGGACCTCATCCAATTGTAGAAGCGAGTGTTCCCAGGTTTAAAGGTACCTTCCCCGCTGTCCCAGTGAAAACCTGCAAGCTAGCTAAGTAAAATTCACTTTATTCATGAACTGTATAAGATAAGATCTTTTCTTTCAAGTGAGGTTAACATTTGCTGAAATATTTAATTTTAATTTTCAAGCACTCTGTCGATGAGATTGCCGAAACCAGATCATGCAGCAGAGATAAGAGTTGCACACGGGCTGAACTTCCAGATACCCTGAAACCTGGAATCAGACATGATTTACCAAGGTAGATCTTTAGAGAGCTCAGTTGTTTCTAAAGTAGATACTCACAGCTGTTGGGTTGCCTACCACCATTCTACACACTTTGACTGACACCAACATCATACACACTGAATAATAGTACACAGTAATTATAATGCAGATTTTCTAAACTTATCAGTAAAAACACAGCCAACCGTTTTCTCTGCTTCAGCCAGCCCTTTCAGGAGATCCACTTTTTTTTGGTATTCCAAAAGTGTCTCTTGTGATGGTTTGCTGAATAAAAAAAATAAAAAAAAGTGAATGATAAAGTAATTAATGTAATTGTAATTAATTAATGTGCAATCAAAATGTCTGATTTTGCTGAGAAGTAATTTCAAAAGAGAAAAGCTAATTTAAACTACTGCTTAATTATTAACTTCTTCAATTGTTAAGCCGACTGCAGCAAGCTATCATCATGTCTCTCTACAATCTCCAGTCTCCAGAGAAGTTGCTTTGATTCATGACTACATAAAGGATAACACAACTGTGATTTTACCATGCCATATGGACCAGTAATACCGCTTCCAAAGAAAGGAAATCTAAAAATGTGCAAGAACTACAGAACCATTAGCCTTATTAGTCATCCAAGTAAGGTGATGTTAAGGATACTTTTGAACAGAATAAAACAGAAATCAGAAGAAATCTTGTCAGAGGAACAGGCTGGCTTTAGACCAAAAAGAAGTACCTCAGAACAAATCTTCAATATTAGATTACTGATCGAAAAACATCTCCAGCATCAACATGATTTATACCATAACTTCATCGATTTCACAAAAGCCTTCGATCGAGTCTGGCATGAAGGTTTATGGCAAATAATGAGAAAATTCAATTTTGATACCAACATCATAGATATCATTGAAGCACTATACAAGGACGCAAGCAGTGCTGTTTTTGCAAGCAATGACATTGGAGAATTTTTCAAAACAACTGTAGGAGTTCGCCAGGGATGTATCCTGTCACCAGTGCTCTTTAACATTTATCTAGAACATATTATGCAGGAGGCTCTCTACGATTATAAATCAACCATATCGATTGGAGGCCGACCTCTGTGTAATCTACGTTTTGCTGATGATATTGATCTGATAGCTGGAACAGAATCAGAACTTCAAGACCTTACCTCTAGACTGGAGAAAGTAACAAGAACATATGGGATGGAAATTAATATAGAAAAAAGCAAGATATTGGTGAATAGCCATAAGAAACATGTTCCGACCAACATTACGTTAAATGGGCAAACGTTAGAAGAAGTTAACACCTTTAAATATCTCGGGTCCACTATATGTAGTGATGGAAGATCAAATAAAGAAATCAAGACAAGACTTGAGATGGCCTCAGCTGCCATGACAAGGTTGAATGTGATCTGGAAAAGTAACATCAGTTTTTCCTGTGAAGATCAAATTATACAAATCACTTGTATTATCTATTCTCTTGTATGGGTGTGAGGGCTGGACACTCACTGCAGATACGGAGCGAAGGATTCAGGCTTTCGAGCATAAATGTTACAGAAGAATTTTGCGCATTTGCTATAAAGAGCACAAAACAAATGTCTATGTTAGAGAGAAGATAAACACCTATGCAGGCCATCAAGAACCACTTTTGTCAATAGTGAAACGTCGAAAGCTTGCCTGGTTTGGGCATGTAACTCGTCATGACTCCCTTTCGAAAACGATCCTCCAGGGAACAGTCGAAGGTAAACGGAGAAGAGGAAGGCAAAGAAAATCCTGGGCTGATAACATCAAAGAATGGGCAGGACACGGTTTCTCCACACTTGTACGCATTGCTGAGAATAGAGAGCAGTGGAGGACCCTGTCTGCTGATGCTTCCACCATGGCACCCCTACGACCCATGACGGGTTATGGGTTGAGATGATGAGATGATATGGACCACAGAAAAAAGGCAAAATAGAGCCCAACCAATAAAAAGTCATCCAAAAACAACTTGGTGGAGAAAAGTGGGGGCCCAGGTGAAAAGCATGAACCAGAACTGCGACAGTGTACGAAAGCTGGCCATAGACTGAGCAACGTGGAGAGAAGCTAAATGCTGCCCTACAAAATGCTACTAGGCATGATATTCACTGACTGCTTTGTCAGTCCACGGCTAAGGATCCAAGGAAGGAAGGGCACTGTGGTTTCTCCTTGTCTTCTGTCAGTCTGAATATGAGTCAATATGTAATATGGTATGTTAGTTTCTGACAACATAAGCATACTCCACAAGGCCGTTGAGAGGAGAGAGGTTAAGGTACATCTCCACACTTTTTTTTTTTCCGTACGCCCGCTAATACTCGAGGCGAAATCTCAGGTTATTTTTAATGTCTAACCTGACATTGATTTTTACGTGAGTATCCTATTTTCTTGTACAGAGACAAGTGTCCCTCGCCATTCAGGCAGATACTCGCCGTTTTCGGAGGTACCCATTAGAGCTGGGTCGGCTCAGGAGCCGCCAGTCCCTGGTCGATGACACTCCTTCAAATGTTCTCGCCAGGTCTCGAGTTAATCCAGTCCAAATCCCGGTCAACGAAAAATCCTCAAATGCCGTCGCCCGGGTTTGATCCTGAATCACCCGGTCGCCAGAGCGGTGTTGTAACCACTACGCTAGCGCGGCTCCCTCCACACTTTAATATCTTGTTAGTGAGAAGTGAAAAGCAATAATATATATGGAATAAGCAAACACCTGTAATAAAATATGATAAACCAACAATATCATACACATTAACAAAAGAAAATATTACTAATAATATGTGATGTTACATATGGCTTGATCCTTTACTTATCACAAAATACTATCTTCTTAATCTATTTCTATCCTCATGTCATTCAAAATTATGCAAGTTAACTGAGGAAGGTGAAGGTATAAGCATGAAGCTAGGAGGGAGAAACATTATTGGTCATTTAAATGCAACTTTTCATGGAATTGGTCCTGAATACCTTTATTTATATTTAGCACTAAGTTCAATTTAAATAGTAGAGGTAATGAGATGTAATAGCTGTATTATGATTTACTAAGTAAAAATATATACTCAAAGCCACAAACAGGAATACAATTTTCCTATTCCTTCATGCAGCTGTGTGAAACAAGTTTTCTAAACTTCACTAACAGTAAAAACAAAATAAAGGAATCTACAAGCTCCCAGAATGCTACGCATTTCCCGACAATAAAAACTAACATAGGAACAAACTGCATGTGAGAAATGATGTGTTTATTGAAAATACAAACAAACCATAGAAACCAAAATGATGTCAAAAGATGTCATATGCCAGAAGTGATTTATGCACTTTCATCTTTCACAGCTAAGATTCTCATTTCACCAAAAAAAACTGCAAGATTGTTTACATTAAAATTAATGTAGGTTTGTATTTTAACAATACTACTGCACTTCTTATTTTAACTTAGTATTTAAAAACTTGACCTATTTTTGTCTTATATAGGAAATACATGTGTGCAAATAAATACATTTTAGCTCCCCAGGGAGCATAGGCTTTCAACAAACACATACTAAATCTTCCTGTCACATGCCATCCGCCCAAGTTCTGTCCATGTTTTCCTCATCATTTTCACTTCAAATACATGTGTGCAAATAATATTAATTAACATTATTGAATGCTTGTAACAAAAATTCACACAATACTTTTCATACTGGAATGCAATTGTACTGTTGATTTTTGTAAACAATTTTTTTTAAAGAAAATGGATGGAAATGCAAACAGCTTTCTAACACTTTAAAATGGCACCTTCAAAAAGTTAGAACTAAACAGTTTTATTTTACAATGCTTACCTCTGTGATGTTTTCAGTTTCACAAGAAAGTTCTGAAGGGCTCCAATGTACTGAAAAGTTAATTACAGTTATTAAAAACATAATAGCTTAACTAATATGCCAGTTATTTTAAAATATGTAAACTCTGATGACATAGCCACAAAATATCTCTGTAAACAAAGTGAAACTTTATTTGAGGAATGCTCGAAACCATTCATGATTAAGTGAAGATAAAGCTCTTATGCTCTAATTACAAAAAAATTAAGAAAGATTGAGATGAAATTTATTCATGTTTTTTTTTTTAAATTTATGGAAATAACTTCAATCACTAACGGCTTATAAGTTAGATAAGTCAGTCTTGCTGTATGGCTCAGAGACATGGCATGTCTCAAAGAGTATCACCTCCAAGCTACAGACATTTGTAAATAAATGTCTCTGACGGATCCTCCGTATAAGATGGCTTGATGTAATAACAAAAATAGAGCTAAGGAAAAGATGCGGACAACAGCCAATACAAACAGAAATTAAGGTAAGAAAGTGGGGATGGATAGGACATACACTCAGAAGAGAAAAATCAAGCATAGCCAGAGTTGCCCTTGACTGGAACCCAGAGGGGAAAAGAAGAGTGGGGAGGGTAAAGAGAACTTGGGGAAGAACTGTTGAAGAAGAGACTAGGGAAATTGAAATGACTTGGGCACAGATGAAAAAGACAGCCCAGAATAGAAATCGATGGAGAGCAACTGTTTCTGCCCTATGTTCCACAGGGAACGAAAAGGAATGATGATGATAGGATAGGACACGTGAGAAAACCTGCAAGATTAAATTTGTAATTTTAAAAAAATGAAAAGACTGTGTGTATGTGCATACATGAGCACATGCGCATGCATATACCTATATAGAGAATATGGATTTCGATTCTATATTTAGCTTTTATTCAATAACTTTAGACCAGGATTTCTTAACTTGTGGCCTACAGACCTCTTAGGGGTCCTTGCATGCATTTGAGGGTGTCAGTGTACATTTTTTTAAAAGGCCATATCGAACACACATCTCACTGTTCTTCATTTCAACTGTATGCTACAATTAGATACTTTATACAATGAAAGATGTTCAGCAGGATTCATTTTCATTTAAATTAAACACAAATAATGTTGATAGAGTGAAATTAAGAAAAGTGGGATGTTTGATACGGCCTTAAAGAATTCAGCAATGCAGTAATAAGTGATAAGTGTTAGAAATCATAAACCTCAATCCTTACTGCAACCCAGATGAAATGAAAGATAATGGGTCATTTTCTTAGATGTCATACAAATATCTCGTCGACATCATTATGGTTAGGATTAAGGTAAGAATTTATGGTTAGGTTTTTTATTCCTAAACCTAGCTTAACCCTTATTATGGTGTCTCTGAATTCTTTTTTGAGGCCATATCAAACACATGGCCCACTCTTCTGCATTTCAACCCCTTACCTCTATCGATGTGGACAACTTATTTGGGCAGCATTGAAAAACATGTCCCACTGTTCTTTATTTCAACCATGTTGATCAAAGTAGCCTAAATCATTTCCGAGGGGGGAAAACAGCCTCAATTAAATATCTAACTGGAAACACCAGGCCTTTATATCTCTCCCCCTGAATATTACTTTTGTTTGGTGTTTTTGTTTTATCTCGTTTTTTTTTTTAACATACTAGCACTAGGCCTAGGCTATTGGTAATTTTAATTTGTCATATTTACAATGATTTGACAGATGCGATGCCACTTCCCGTATCGGCAGTTAGGCCTATTCATCTTATTTGGAATTGAAAACACTATATATCCTAATTATAACCCATCAGAGGTTGAACAGAATATTTTTCATCATTAAAATAAACAATAAAAAATGTGCGAATAACCCTAGGAGCCTATTCATTCATGTGTATAAACAACGACTGGGAGCATTGCCTATTCAAGCATTTAGGTAAAAAGACGCTTCGAAATCGAAACGGTTTGACACTGAGTGTCTGCCTGTAAGGCCTGAAAGTGAGATTATAGGAGTTCACCAAACCTCATGAATAATGCCCTTCTAACCTTGTCAAAACGCCAGTCTCTATGTTCTTTATCTTCAGCCAAGGATTGACACTGATTAAGTAATCTGTTGAAGTTTATCTCGATACGTGTACCGCCTGCCATCTTTGTTGTGATCTTAGGACCAAAACGTTCCTCTCTAAGGGTATCGCCTGAAGAGCTTCCTTTTCCTAAATCTGTTGTTTTAATACACTCTAAGATGCTGGGCCGATTGACAGAGTGGTTAGAGCGCTGGTCTCTCGCGCCAAAGGTGCTGGGTTCGAATCACGGTACCAACACGCTCCAGTCTACCCAGCTGTAAATGGGTACCTGATTCGTTGAGTCAGGGAAGGAAAAGGCAGCGAGGAAGGGAACTGGTCACCCCACCTGGTATGGTGAAGTCTCTAACACTTCACTCCTCTCTCTACGGCAGTATATGTTATGGGACTACCTTTACCTTATTTTTTTAAGATGCTGGGCCGTGTAAACAACTTCCTCGTGTGAGAGACAACCTGTGCCTGAGAGTAACAGGCTAAAATATACTACTCGTCAAAAGTCAAGGGCCACCCTATTATTTTCAATATACTATTATATAAGCGCACAGAATGATTAAATGAAGGAAGTTTTTAGTAAAAATGGGTGCAATATCTTCCTCTGACAGTCCTCTATGCTCGTTAAGCATAAAAACAACTCACCGACAACCATGGTGATCACGTGCAATTTGGTTTGCTGACCATAAATTCACATTTTTAATCTGTTTTTTTTTTTCAAACTTCCGTACAACCAAACAGGTGAAGTAATCGTGCTGATTGACATTCCACGTGCAATGGCGACTTTTCATGAACAGAGTTCACTCTTAATTTGTTTTACAATCAGCAGACTTAGGGTAGTTTCATCACTTGCAAAAACCATGCCACCGAGAAGAAGTCTTGACCCCTTACAAAGATGGAGGGCTATAGCGTGGGTTGAAAGTGGTTTATCTGTCCGTGAGGTTGCTAGACGGCTTGCAGTGTCACACTCTACTATCCAAAGAATTTTGGAGAGATTTCAGGCCACATGAATTGTGGAGGATCGCCATCGGCCAGGTCGCCCTAGATGCACCAATAGACATGATGACTGGTACCTCTTGTTGTCAGCCCTGCGCCATCGAACAGTGACTTGTTCCACTCTAAAATGTCAGCTGAGACAAACTGTAAACGTTAATGTCAGTTACAGCACCATTCGCAGGCGTTTACATGAATTTGGACTGGCTACTCGACGTCCTGCAGTCAGAATCCCTCTTACTCCTGCTCATCGCAGAGTCCGCGTTGCTTCATGTCGCGAGCACATCCGATGGACAAGGCAACAATGGAGTCACGTTCTCTTCACTGATGAATATCGCTTCACTGTGTCATTCAATGATGGCAGGATTCGAGATAGAGACGACCAGGAGAGCGATTTACTGATGACACAATTCGAGAGGTGGATCGTTATGGTAAGGGTTCTGTCATGGTTTGGAGAGGTTTCTACAGACACGGCAGGACCCCACTCCACATCATCCAAGGCAACTTGACCGGCCCAAGATACCAGATTAGAAATCTTGAGACCAATTTTTCAGCCTGCTCTGGAGGCCATAGGTGGTTGCCATCCTCCAAGATGATAACGCTCGACCCCATCGAGCTCGTGTGGTGAATGAGTTTATTCAGCAATATGGGATCATCAGGATGACGTGGCCAGCTCATTCACCTGACCTTTC
This sequence comes from Oreohelix idahoensis, assembly GCA_024509875.1. Classification (NCBI taxonomy): domain Eukaryota; kingdom Metazoa; phylum Mollusca; class Gastropoda; order Stylommatophora; family Oreohelicidae; genus Oreohelix; species Oreohelix idahoensis. Next base: position 72,108 of record JAMPIV010018183.1, read on the forward strand.
TCCGATTGAGCACCTCTGGGATGTCCTTGATCGAAGATTGTCAACAAATCACCCCCTGCCAATGGATGTTGCACAGCTGACTGCATTTCTGCTTCAGGAATGGCAAGCTGTTCCTCAGGATACTCTTCGGACCCTTGTGGACTCGATGCGTCTATGCTGTCTTGAATGCCTTGCTGCAAACGGTGGTCATACCCGATTTTGAAATGTCTATTTGTCCAATATCTATTGTGTGACTTTTGAAAAGGTGGGTGACACACTTCACAGCTTCATTGCGTTTGAATGTGTGTTTCCATTTCTTTACGTGACATGTCAATTTGGTATTCAATAAATGCCGTTTTGACTGATACCAATTACGTTTATATCAGATTTGTTTTATGGTTTCAACCAAGGTTTTTCTAAATGGCCCTTGACTTTTGACGTGTAGTATATTTGAGCTCACGCCAAAATATAATCAACTCGGCCAAATGGTGTAGGCCGATGTCGTGTGAAATTCTAATCCACATATATAAATTAAAAAGTAAATGTAAAGCCTAACAAATAACTTCCATAAAAGGAAAGAAGAATGGTAAAGAACAGTGCTGTCACAATGACTGTACTCGAAATCCCCCTTGTTTTCTACTTCGTCTGCAAATTGTAACGTTTCACGTTGATAGTAAAAGCCTACTGCATCACTACACGCTTTCTTCAATAAAACGTGTACTGCCTTTTAAAGAAAAACCTTGAGATACGCAAGCTGACCTATATTTAATATTCCATTCATGTCATTTTATACACTAAGTTACCATAAACGAAAGACAGATGGAATTAGGATAGAGAGAAGGGAGGGCTGAAAGCAGGAACGCATACAACACTAAACACGCGTCTCGCTATACAATTAAAGTCATCACGCGTGTAAGGCCACAAGCATTAATTTTTTTTTCAAATCGACAGTGATAAAAAACACTACCCATACGAGAGTTAGGTTTTAAAAACCTGAAAAACGCTTATTAGGAAACATGACATTATACTGGTTTACGTTTGAAAGCCTGACAGTACCCAGACACCACATCGTATTCGAAGTGAACAGGAGGTAGAAGAAAATGCATATTTTGAACGCAGCCCCTTAGCCCCATTAAATTTATATATTTGGGTTCCTTAGGACTTGCTGACAAAGAATATGTTAAACGTTACGCAAATAGTCTAGGAATTAACAAATTATAGCCAAAAGAAATAGTGAGGGTGTCAGACAACCCCAAAATCAGAATCGCTCAGTGGCAAATTTTGACACCACCATTGTACGGGAAATAGGTCCCCATGTTAAATCCTATTTGATTGGAGCGCAATAAATGTAAGGCTAAACACGATTAGTCGGGCTACAAATACTATCTTTTGTTGTTGGGGGAGACGGAAGGAAGGGTACGTTTTTTCAAACGCTTGTGTAAACATGGCTCGATTGGTTAGACCCGCCAATATAGTCAATTAGGAGCGTCAGGTCACCACCACATTTTCAAATAAACTTTCTAAAGCAACAGTGCGTTGAGAATCAGCTTATATTTTTCTAAATAAAAGCCTGAGACAGTGGCAGGTCGGATTTTGTGCCTATTCATTGCCAGTCAACGTAATTCTGTATTATTTCCATGAATTGTGGTAAGCTTGAAATATTTGATATCTTTTTAATGAAAATTGAATGTAAATTGATAATTTATGTCTGTATATGTGTGTGGTTCAGTAGCGAACATGAGGCAAAGCCTATATAGTGCTCCAACCTGAACAGAAGGTGTCGGAGGAAAGTAAAACTACATGGAATTGCCTAACAGTACACTGACACCTATCTTATTGACTAGAAAGAAATAATGCTGGAATTGCAGAGGCGTAGTAACCATTAGGGAGGAGTATACTGATGTCAATTGTTTCAGATGAAGATAGCAATTGGCTTACCGCTCTGAACTCAGTGTTTGTTATGTATTGTGTTCAGTCTGGAATTAGATTATAAATTAGTTATGAAGTAGGAGGTACAACCTTCTTGTTTCAGGGACTGTGGTCCTAAAGTTATTGAGCAGCACCTGGTCTGAGCTTTGCTGAATCTGGAGGCTGACAGCATACTCCTGGGTCCAGATAGCGACTAGTGAGGTGTCTCCAGAACACAGGGGAGCAATCGAGCAGAGGAGTCTTTTCCTGCCACCATCACGAAAGTTAAGCCTCTGTGGCCAGTGGAGCTCAACATTATGTGTCCCCTCAAAAATTGACATTTTAGTAAAAAAGAGGGACAATACCTTGTTTAAATTGACAGGAACTGTGAACTTTTTCCCCATACTATTTCCCAGATAAACAAACACTTGAAGTCATGATGACAAATAATAACATAGCTTGAAAAAACAAAACCAGTATTACCTCATAGTACTACTACACAACTGACACACATAGGATAATATTAATAAAATATGTCACTACAAGGTTCATGTTTATAAATTATGTATATATAAATTGTGATTACAATTAATTGTGATTCCTGGTTCACTTTGTAGTTGAATCAGGATATATATTAGTGAAAGTAATTAATACATATATATTTGAAACTTTACCAGTGACTCATTTAAGATAGTCTTATAGAGTGTTAAATGTGTGTGAGTGTCACAGTGTTGTCAAGTGTGGTGGAATAAATTAAATTGTTTATCTGTCTGTTGTTGTTGTGACTTACACTTCATCATATACATACCCTAGACATTTAACGTAGTCATCACAATATTCCAGAATAATTCTGACTGAGGTATAATGTGGTAGCAAGTAAGGTTATCTGCAAAACACTACACCTATTAGATACAGATACCTTCACAGCTGATCTCAGTCAGTACACTAAGTCCCCTATAAATATTTATAACATCCCACTTTACCACAGCCGAACATGTCATTTTCCAGAAAATGTGATAGTTTAAAAAAAAATATGTAATAGCAAGCTTTGACTCGTGAACATTTTAATAAGAGACACTGTCTATTGAATAGATTGAGAATCGACATACCTAGAGAATTGCACAATACAAGAAAACGGTATAACACGAAAACAAAAATTAATATATAAGAATCAGTGATGGTGTGACGTGAAAAGAGGACTCTGGAGGGGGTCTCATCATGCTTGTTGATGATGTCAGATGACTGGTTGATTGTGTGTCATTACTGACACACCAGCTTTTCCACCTTTCTCCCCCTTGGTTAACAACGGGGTATTTGTTGTTTGTTTTGTTTTTAATTATTTTTTTTTTATAGAAAGCGAAGCGCATACACACATACATTCACATAATTTTACATTTTTCATTTACTCTATTTGAAATGAGTGCATATACATTCACACAATTTTACATTTTTGATTTACTCTATTTAGACTTAGTGGAGTGGGCAGAAGATGCCATATTTTGATATCATAATTATTATCTTGCATTAACCACACTATATAACCTAATTATAACCCATCAAAGGTTGAACTAGGGAGACCATATGTCCTCTTTCCCCCGGATTTGTCCTCTTTTCCACCTTAAGATTGAGCGTCTGGGCGGTTTTTTTTTTTCAAAGTGAATTTTTTCGGAGATTGAACATGATTTGGATTAGGTCAAACTCATGCATGTAAATTCTTTAAGAAATATTTTTGCAAGTAAATAGTAAACAAATTGAACGGAATATAGATCTAAATTGTGTTAAACCTGTGATAGATATTCTTAAGTAGCGCTTGTGTCAAGAGTCTGTACCCTTGAACATTCTGAACTTCAATCGATCGCACATTATTTTTTAAGGCACATTGTCACGTGGACAATCTTATTTCATTGATGGAAAGTCACTGGACAAAATACCGGTATAGAAAAATCAGAGATTAAGAGCTAAATTAAAGATTTAAAAACAGATGAATGGAAAACAGAGTGGGATAAAAATCTGAAAGGAAGACATGCATATAAGATGTTCAAGGCTCCAACAAGAAAATGTCAGATATCTAGGGAATTGAAAATTCCCAGTAATAAGAAACTTCTCAGACTACAGCTGGGAGAAGGCTATTTCAGAATATAAGAACCTTACTGTGCAGGATGTCTTCAAGACAATCATATAGAACATTTCTTGTTAAAATGTAAGAGGTATGAACAAATGAGAATACCAATATTAGACTATTTGCAAGCATCAAACTTACCTACAAATATAGAAGAGGTGTTAAGAATAGACAGACCTAGGGAACTGCATAATATAGTCAAACAATATTTAACACGAACACAGGTTAATATATAGTGGTTGGGAATGTGAAGGTCTGATGCTGTTCTTACAATGCATATGACTTTTAACAGATGAAAGTCAATTAATTATCTGTTAAAGTCAGTTATATAACTGGAACCACCAGGCCTTTACACCCCTCCACGTTAATATTATTCTTGTCCAGAGGTTCTTCTTGATTTTGTTCGGTTTTGTTTGTTTTTTGTTTTATTAACATATAAGCATAATTGGTAATTGTGATTTTCCCTATTTACAATGATTTGATAAATGTGATGCCACTTTCTCATATCGGCAGTTGTTCTTATTATTTGTAATTGAAAACAATATATCCTAATTATTATAATATAATACATTAAAATACGAAACTACACATGTGCGAGCATTAGGAAATATAGCTGAATGGCGGCAAAACTTATCAAGCGTTACTGTGTGCATTGTGAAACTTACGTGTGCGTGCGAAGAAGACGTAGTAAAGCTTATATACATACATAATAGCATTACATGGTGGCAGCGGCCGATACTGGACCGATGCAAAAAGCTACATGTTAGTACAGTTTGTTCGACTAACTTTCAACGTTGAGGTCAAACCATGGTACCCCAAATGCGCTTTGCCGGTCGAGATGATAAAAGTGAAGCTTTCCTATTATGGCGCCAACGCATAGATCTCTATTCCAAGACCACTGGGAGATTGAGTGCTGGCTTGATCAGTTATAGATGAATGGGGAGAAGACGGCTCTCCACTGCTGGAAGTAGAGGCAGCCCCACGGCTTTGAACTTTAAGAGCCAACTCATGCTGTCTCTGCTTCTCTCTTTCGTTCGCCTTGCGAATTTCCATTTCCTCCTCAATCTTCTTCTGCTGTAATTGACGCTCTTCTCTTTCCTTCTCCCTAGCTTCCGCTTCTTTCTTCTCCGCTCTATCTTGTGCTTCCTTCTTCTCCGCCCTATCTTGTGCTTCTTTCTTCTCCACGTCAAATCTGTCAAGTTCTTCGTTGACAAACGCTTTCGCTTCTTCTCCCTGTAATCCCTCTTTCCTTGCTTCCTCTCTTAGCATTTGTCTAAATTTTGCATGCTCATCCTTTGTAAATAACTGACTGTGACTTACCGGAGAAAGAAGTAAGAAAAAGGATACACTGGTTCCCTACCAATTACGAGAAAAATACAAACAATTATTCTGTTATTTAACTGAGATACCTCCTCCTGTTATCAGTTATCTAATCTATCGCTGTTATTATCTGGCAAACAAGGCTCTTAATACAAACGACAAAGCCAAATAAATAATAGATCAGGCTAATAACTGAAAAAAAAAACTGCAAAGTTACTACAGTGAAAACCCCCCAAAAAAATAAAAAATTATTTCAAACATTTTAAGGAGAAAAAAAAATTCCCTAATTATTAAGTCCACCTACAAGTCCACACAAGTCAGTTAGGGTAAGGAGGCTATTAACTTGACGGGTTTGTCAGAATGCACTCCTTAGCTTAGCTCAAACACCGCTGCTTCAAAAAAACTTGGTGATTGTCAGACAATCACACTCTACCAGCGGCCTTGTAAAATCATTACATAGCATAACTCCGACAAAGATCACTCTGTAAATCTACTGTATATACTCTACAATGCTGTGGAAAAAAACAATTTATATATTTGTGTGGTCAGCAAGCCAATAAACAGAACGTTTGTCTAGGGGATAATTATGTTTAGTTTACTTAACTCACGAGACAACCACACTCTGCTCTATCTAGACTATAAAAGAGATTTAAATATTAGACTTTAGTCAATTATCTAGATACAGACTAAATCCAAATTTGGAAACTTTCAATCTGACGTACTAGAAAAACACAAGTCTAAGGACTTCGCACCCTTTTAGTGGTACTAGTTCAAGATCTAGCTCAAAACCCGGAAACGAGTGAACCCATTCTGTCGTAGATTTTTTATAGGTGATTAAGATAGATTCTGGTCCCGTCTGAATAGAACTGGAAAAGGTGGTAACTCATTGAAAGATAAGGTAAAGAAATAGTTTTTCACGAGTGAAATGGTGAAAAGGTAGAGTCTGTCCCTGGATTGAGAAGATACTCTAGTCCAGCCTATCTTGCGACTGAGATTTGTTTATCAGACAGTTTACCTTCCCGTATATATTAACATATACACTATTAACCACTCACATACACACACACAGATAAGTGACGACAACTTGACGCACAAACGTGAAACTATAGTAATGGAGTAGGGATATTGGGCCGAGCTGACCGACACAGGTAATTAAGTTTTTTATGTTAAGTTTATTTATCATAAAGAAAGAAAACTTCACAACAGTCAGTATCAAATAGCAAAATATAAAATCATATGTTACAGAAATAATAAAGAAATAGACCCGTAAGTGCAATTCCCTCTGTTGAGACAAGATCCCGTTAGAAGAAGATATTAGCCCCCAAAAAGGTCAAAAGATTAGCACTGTGGTATAGAATTTGACTATACTGTAAAGAACGGAGTTTCTAATTAATCTATCCTGAAATGAACAGTATTAGCAAACATAAGAAGAAAAAACAAAACAAAGTGAGTACAATGATTAATACAATAGAAGAATTATTCATTCCTTCTTTCTTGACAAACATGTGGCCACATTTCAATCTCGCTTACCTAATAAGTGTTTTGACAACAGCTTGAACATATCTCCATGATATACGTAACAGATCCAGTGGTGGGTTTAGGAAAAATAAGCCCCAGTTTCTCCAAGACTGATTAATCATCCTATTGGGAAACGCTTACTTTGTTACTGTTAATAGGATTCTGTTTATGTCACATCAATTAGTCCAGGTACGAAAATACTTAAGAGATCTAATGTTCCCAGTGTACAGTAGCTGGTAACTCCGATAGAAAGAGAATGTCAGGTAGATATATCTCCCTAAATAAATCTTTGCCACAACACAGGGGTCGGTAGTTGGGTAGTGTTAAATTTTATAACTTTGCCACAGCGGGCTAAATGTAAATAAAAATGGAAAAGAAAGCTGGGTAGCTATATGTCCAGTTAAATTAATTCTTATAGTTTTTTGTTGGTACTCTCTCTCTCTCTCTGGGTGAAACAAGAGGGCCAAACAGGTCAACCTCGAAGACCCGATATTTATTTAAGAATGTTTTTTGGTATTGTTGGACTTAGACCCGTTTTCTCAGATTCAGGCCGCTGGTAGTTTTGGGTTGTGATCCGTACTGGATTTATAGGAAGAACATACAAAACATTTAATCACAAAATCAGTATCTATCCTAACCCGCGTAAAGGTATGATTTATTATTATCCCCTCGGTTATTAAATTTAATTAGAAACCAGAAGTGTATATCTTGTCTTATCGTTTTTATTAACCCGTGAAAAAAGCGCTAGTCATTTACAAAAATTACACATAATGGATTAGAGATAAATATATATTTCGTCAGTACTACATTGCCTAGTGCATTTACTAGTCAAGTAAAATATCTCTTACTGGTTAATAGCAATTAATTAAATTTACGTTACCGCTGGAAAATATTAGCTATATATATTTAATTTGCTAGCCAATTTAACACAGACTTGCAGGTTGGATTGAGATGTGCCTCTGATTTAGCAATCATGGCAACATCATCAGCAAATGCCAGCTCTGAAATACAGACCTGTCTCATCTTCCAGTACCTCACTGAATAATTTCTTGTTCTCTCCTTACATGCCTTAATGACATCGTCCAATAGGAGTATGAAAAGATAAGGTGGCAGGATATCACCTTGTTTTACACCAGTGGCGTCTCTCACTGTAGCTAATTAAGTTCCGAACAAACGGATGGGGGGTGGAGGAACTGTGATTATCTCCCCTTTTCTCAGATTAATTTCCCCTGACTAAGTACGTCTTATGACTTATCGCCCTTGATTTTACCATTAGACGACTCATTCTCTAATCTGTCACTATTTCAACGATTGCCCAATCGTTCGCGTGATAATACAGTTAACGGCTCTGGACTAGCTAATAGGTCTGTTTGTAAACATTCCTAGTGTCTGTACGACATAGAGAAACAAAAAATGGGCGTGGCTAAATTATGAGTTCGACCGACATCGAAGTGCATGCCTTCTGCGTTAACAAAACGTGAATATTAATAATAGAAAAATATACGCAAGAAAACCAGAAATTGTTCTATAAGACCCTAAAGAACATGAGGAAGGAAAAACAATGCCCTCTCAGATTTATAAAGGACAAGCAAGGCAAATTGCTTACTGCCCAGAAGGAAGTAATGGAAAGATGGAAAGAATATTTCTCAGAACTCCTTGATGGTGAGCAAGGTCAAGCATCAGAAATGATAACCACTTACACAGAAGAGGAAACAAATGGTGATGAAGATGACATAAAGATGGAAGAACTGAAGGCAGCACTGGAGAACATCAAGATGGGCAAAGCAGCAGGGCATGATGGTATAACACCAGAAATGGTTAAGTACATGGGAGCATCAGGCGACCTGTTACTCTTAAGTGTCCTACAGGCAGCGTGGTGCAACAAGACCATACCAAAGGATTGGGAGATTGCCATCATAAAACCAATTTTCAAAAAGGGTGACAATCGATAATATGGAAACCATAGAGGCATATCCCTTCTCAGTGTCCCTGGTAAAATCTACTATAGAATCCTAGAGCAGAGACTCCGACGCCTAGCTGAGCCACAATTGAATGAGGTCCAGTGCGGATTCCGAGCAAACCGAAATACTCAAGACCTAATCTTCACACTCAGACAGCTGAGTGAAAAGGCCCTTGAGTATAAGAGTGACATCCATCTTTGTTTCATAGATCTTGAAAAGGCATTTGACAGGGTCCCCTTGAGCAAACTTTGGGACTGTTTGGCAAGGAAGAACATTCCAGCACCTCTGATTCATGCTATACAGAGCTTCTACAAGTCTTGCAGAAATTATGTGAGGACAGCAAACCAGAAGTCAGAAGAGTTCAGGACCACCACTGGTGTAAGACAAGGTGATATCCTGTCACCTTATCTTTTCATACTCCTCATGGACGATGTTATCAAGTCATGTAAGGAGAGAACAAGAAAGTATTCAGTGGGGTACTGGAAGATGAGACAGGAATGTACTTCAGAGCTGGCATTTGCTGATGATGTTGCCCTGATTGCTAAATCAGAGGCACATCTCAATCCAACCTGCAAGTCTGGAAGGAAGAGCTGGAGAAGAGAGGGATGGTCATAAGTAGCTCTAAAACAAAATCCATGGTGATATCACGAGAAGAAAGAAGACATCAGATTAAGCTGGGAGAACAGGTCCTGGAGCAGGTCGACCACTTTAAATATCTCGGAGCTATTATAGACCGAAAGGGAGGCATCAAAGAGTTGGCCACTCGAAAAGCAGCAGCTGGGAGACTTTTTCAGGCCATAAATCGAGGATTCCTCAGCAAGAGAGAGGTTGGTAAGAAAACGAAGATGGCTGTATACCGCTCCACCTATGTCACAGTCTTGACATATGGATGCGAGTCATGGGCAATGACTACAACCCACAAAAGCCAGATCCAAACCTCAGAAATGAGGTATCTGAGGAAGGTGGTTGAAGTAACAAGAAGAGACATGGTCCGCAACCAGATGATACGTCAAGGCCTAAAATGCCACCCCCTGCAGACCCAAGTAGAACAGTCCCAACTAAGATGGTTTGGCCATGTCTGCAGAATGGGAGAAGTTCGGCTACCACGACATGCATGGGAAACAAAGAGCCAGGGATCCAGACCCCCAGGACGACCCAGAGTTCGCTGGGAGGACAACATTAGACAATCTTTGAAGGACCGAGGACTAGAATGGAACCAGGCCAGGAGGAAGACAGCTGAAAGGATAGTCTGGCGCTCTCTCTTCCAAACCTCTACACCTCACGGTAGAAGGGGAACGACTAAGTAAGTAAGAATATTAATAAGCAAGCAAAGGTGGGCATCCAGGTGGAAGCAAAAACGTGCTGATATATGTAATCTATTTACATAACTCTGTCACACCAGACATGAAGGCCATGAAACATTATCGGCACACACTCTAGCGTTAAAGTCACCAAGGAGAACAAGCTGTTCTTGCCTAGGTATGGTTTTGGTGACTGCTGCTAGATTCTCGTAGAACTTATCTTTAGCTTCTGAGGCAGAGTACAGAGTAGGAGCATAAACACTGACAAGGGTGATGGGACCTGCGCTAGTTTGCAGGCGGAGCGTTAACAGGCGTTCTGATCCATTCTCACCTGGTTCAACCATTTTAGTTAGCGATTTTTTTAACCGCAAAACCTACTTCATTTTCTCTAGTTTTATTAAGGTCTTTCCCTTGCCAGTAACATGTGTAGTCCTTCTCGCTCACCATTCCAGAGCCTGCCAGGCGCGTTTCCTGAAGTGCAGCTATATCCACCTGAAGTCGTTTAAGCTCATCATTGATTATGGCTGTCTTCCTGACATCGTTTATGTTCAAAAGTTTTCGGATAGTCCAGTCAACATAGTCTAGACGTACCAGTATCCCAATCTGAGAGTTTGCTTATTTCTATTACTATAATTGCTTGGTGCAAAATTTTCTGTCCACAGTTCGGGTTTGACCCTAATCCACATGTACCGAATGGGGAAAGCAGACAGTGGCTGGACAACACCTAACTGACTGGGGGGCTGCCCAGCTTGGAGCGGGTGACAGCTGTCCTTTGAGATCCTAGAACCTCTCACACTGTCGGAAGTAGTCCCTGGCGCCATGCCCTACGCCAATTGGGAATTATGCTTATAACCGGTCACTGCTACTTTCCGTGTTTTGCCGACACCTATAAGGTGAAGGAAGCTGGTGTGTCCTCTCCAGGGGGCGAGCTTGGGTACAGTTATATGGAGATCAAACTGTTGCCCATGCAGCATGTTCCCCCTCTCCACGCAGCCGGTAGATCCAAAGGAACGGCAGTAGCCGATACAGTTTGGTACCAGCTACGTCGAAGGAGTTGCCAGAATAATGTTGAATCAACATTAGACTACATTATGGACTCCGACTCCGGATTTATCCTCAAGGTTTACTCCCGAAGCCAATTCCGTAAATGGATATTCCCGCAAGGCAGCGGTGGTTTGAATTCAGAGTTCCTTCTCTTAGATAAGCTACCAACCAAGGAACACGAGCCCTATCTGCCAGAAGCTGCTGGTTTTAAGGCGCCAGTCGCTCGCCTTCGCCCCTTGTCCCGTCAGTGGAAACAGTTCCGCCGGGCTCAAATTGAGCCACACGTGAAGGCCGGGAGCTGAACTTGGTTGTCAGAGGCTATTTGAGGTGCGTGCCATAGAAGTATTTATCTGCAATGAGAGCTTATCCTCACTACAACTCCCGGCTATAACAACCTTTGGAGCTGAATTAACTGTATTTGCAGTGGTTTAAACAAAAAGTTGAAATTGGAGGAGATCGTTCTAGAATCCTACGATCTTGCAGTGAAGCGTTGCAGATGGTATATATTATTGGCTTCTGATCTAGTTAGTGCAATGTTGCCAGATATGCTCTTCAATTTTGTTCCTTTAATAATATTTCTCTCCCACTTGATGTTTTTGATGTTTGTTTTTCTATGCCTTCTTCTCCAGCCTTGCCGCTTCCATTTTTAGTTACATACTTGTGATGCTGACTGATTGAGATTAATCCTCACAAGTTGTTCAAACCAGTGCATTCTTTGCTTCTCAATATATTATTACATGATTGCTGTTACAACAGTAGCCCTGATCTCTTTGTTTGTCACTAGGAAGTTGTATGTTTCATTAACTGATTTTCTAAGATGTACGATTTTATGTGTGGTGATTTTCTTTCTTGTTGTTGTTGTTTGTTGTGCGTGTTGGTAATGTCTAGGTCTGGCACTGATAGCTCATTGTTGGCATAAATATTGTATCTAAAAGTTGTTTATCTGTAAACATTTAGATGTCACACGGTCATCCAAAAAAATTTACGTTTTCGCTGGCCATGCATGTACGAGCATGTGTAAATTACTGGTAATACTTAATACTGTCCCTAGAGAAGAAACAACTGTCTCGGAAGTGAGCGTTACATTAGAAGATCACATTCATCATCTCATCTCAGCCCGTAACCCGTCATGGGTCGTAGGGGTGCCATGGTGGAAGCATCAGCAGACAGGGTCCTCCACTGCTCTCTATCCTCAGCAATGCGTACAAGTGTGGAAAAATCGTGTCCTGCCCATTCTTTGATGTTATCAGCCCAGGATTTTCTCTGCCTTCCTCTTCTCCGTTTACCTTCGACTGTTCCCTGAAGGATCGTTTTTGAAAGGGAGTCATGACGAGTTACATGCCCAAACCAGGCAAGCTTTCGACGTTTCACTGTTGACAAAAGTGGTTCTTGGTGGCCTGCATAGGTGTTTATCTTCTCTCTAACATAGACATTTGTTTTGTGCTCTTTATAGCAAATGCGCAAAATTCTTCTATAACATTTATGCTCGAAAGCCTGAATCCTTCGCTCCGTATCTGCAGTGAGTGTCCAGCTCTCACACCCATACAAGAGAATAGATAATACAAGTGATTTTTATAATTTGATCTTCACAGGAAAACTGATGTTACTTTTCCAGATCACATTCAACCTTGTCATGGCAGCTGAGGCCATCTCAAGTCTTGTCTTGATTTCTTTAATTGATCTTCCATCACTGCATATAGTGGACCCGAGATATTTAAAGGTGTTAACTTCTTCTAACGTTTGCCCATTTAACGTAATGTTGGTCGGAACATGTTTCTTATGGCTATTCACCAATATCTTGCTTTTTTATATATTAATTTCCATCCCATACGTTCTTGTTACTTTCTCCAGTCTAGAGGTAAGGTCTTGAAGTTCTGATTCTGATCCAGCTATCAGATCAATATCATCAGCAAAACGTAGATTACACAGAGGTCGGCCTCCAATCGATATGGTTGATTTATAATCGTAGAGAGCCTCTTGCATAATATGTTCTAGATAAATATTAAAGAGCACTGGGGACAGGATACATCCCTGCCGAACTCCTACAGTTGTTTTGAAAAATTCTCCAATGTCGTTGCTTGCAAAAACAGCACTGCTTGCGTCCTTGTATAGTGCTTCAATGATATCTATGATGTTGGTATCAAAATTGAATTTTCTCATTACTTGCCATAAGCCTTCATGCCAGACTCGATCGAAGGCTTTTGTGAAATCGATGAAGTTATGGTATAAATCGTGTTGATGTTGGAGATGTTTTTCGATAAGTAATCTAATATTGAAGATTTGTTCTGAGGTACTTCTTTTTGGTCTAAAGCCAGCCTGTTCCTCTGACAAGATTTCTTCTGATTTCTGTTTTATTCTGTTCAAAAGTATCCTTAACATCACCTTACTTGGATGACTAATAAGGCTAATGGTTCTGTAGTTCTTGCACATTTTTAGATTTCCTTTCTTTGGAAGCGGTATTACTAATGACTGCGTCCATTCTTTTGGCCATTTTTTTGTACTCCATATCTTCTGGCAAATTGTTGTCATGATTTTTACTATATCTGGTCCTCCATATTTCAAGAGCTCTGCTGGGATATTATCCACACCCGGTGACTTCCCTCCTTTCATCGAACATATAGCCTCTTCCACTTCTTCCCGTAATATTGCTGCATTTCCGAGTTCCCTGTTTTCGCACTTAATGTTGTTTAATATGCCTAAGTTAGTGTCAAGTTTACAGTTATATAATTCTTTACAATATTCTGTCCATCTTCTCATTACAGCTGTTTTTTCATTGAGCAGAGCCCCATTGCTATCTTCTATGACAGTTACCCTGGGCTGTTGGGGTTTTGATAGTTTTCTTAATGTGTCAAAAGCTGCCTTGCTGTTACCTTTTATTAGCCCCGTATTAATGGACTCACATTGATCAGCTACCCATTTTTCTTTGGCCTGTTTCACATTATATAAGGTAAAGTCAAACAATGAGGTGAAACTCATGGTGAGGCTTTATTGTTGAAAATGTAGCTTCATTAGGAAAAAGCGATACAAAGAACAGCTCTCAGAAAATGCTTAGAACCTCATAAAGGAAAGAAAATCTGTTGAACAGAAAGTCACTGACTATGAAAAGTGAAAAAAAATATATTACAGTGCACGCCTGTGTCGTGAAATATTCTAATCCACATATATAAATTATCAGGTAAATATAAAGCCTAACAAATAAATTCTAATAAAGAAAAGAGCAATGGTAAAATAACAGTGCTGTCACGAAGAATGTACTCGAAATCCCCCTTTGTTTTATGCTTCGTCTGCAAATTGTAACGTTTCCACGTTAAATATAAGCCACTGCATAAATACAAGCGTTTCCACAACACATTAAAACGGGTATTGCATTTCTAAGAAAAACATTGAGAGGCACACTGCGTAATGACCTAAATTAATCCTAACATTAATTATACTACGTTACCAAAACGAACGAACAGATGGACTCAAATAGAAAGAGAAGGGAGAGGCAGAAAGCCGAACACGTGCAACACTAAACACGCGTCGCGCGATACACTATTGCTGCCATCACGCGTGTAAGGCCACATGCACTAACTTTTTTTCAGACGGACAGTGATAAAAACACTAACCTTCCCAGAGTTAGGTTTTAAAATCCTGAAAAACGCTTATTAGAAAAGATGACATTAGATGGGTTTACGTTTGAAAACATTACAGTACCCAGACAGCACATCTTCGAAACAGGAGGTAGAAGAAATTGCATATTTTGAACGCAGCCACTTAGCTCTTTTAAATTTGTATATTTGGGTTCCTTAGGGCTTGCTGACAAAGAATATGTAAAACGTTACGCAAATAGTCTAGGAATTAATAAATTATAACCAAAATAAAATAGTGGGGATGCCTGACAGCATGAAATCATTTCTGCTCATAAAATTTTTTTTATAACGTGTTTGAAAAAACCTTACGTACGGAAATAGCCTACCATGTTAACTCCAAATTGATTGGAGCGCAACAAATATAAGACTAAACACGATTGGTCGGACTATAAATACTATCTTTCGTTGTCAGGGGAAACGGGAGTAGGAGTATTTTTTGAAAAGATGTGTGGACAGGGTTTCATTGGTTAGAGCTGCGAATATACACAATTCAGAGCGTTAGTTCGAGACCACTAGTTCAAATAAGCTTGATGAAGCCACAGTGCGTTGAAGCCAGCTCATATTTTTGCTAAATAAAAGCCTGGAACATAAGCAGATGGGAATTTGTGCCAGTATTTGTGCCAGAATTCATTGCTAGTCAACGTATCTGTGAGTATCAATTAGTTATGACGTAGAAGGTACATCCTTCTTGTTTTCAGGGACCGTGGTCTTACAGTTATTGAGCAGCACCTGGTCAGAGCTTTGCTGAATCCAGAGTCGGACAGCATACTCCTTGGTCCATTTAGCTATCAGTGAGGTGTCTCCAGAGCCCAGGGGAGAAATCGAGCAGAGGAGTCTTTTCCTGCCGCCATCACGCAAGATAAGCTGATGTGGCCAGCTGAGCTCAACATTATGTACCCCCATCTTAAAATGACAGTGTAAAATATAATCAAGAGGGGAATTTAATTGTTTTAATATCAGGAACTGAGAACATCTCCAATACTAGTTCCAATAAAGACAAACTATTGAAGTCATGATGACAAATACCAACAGAGCTTGAACAAAACAAAACCAGTATTACCTCATATTACTACTACACCACTGACACACATAGGATACTATTAAAAATACATGTCACTACAAGATTCATATTGAGAAATTCTGTACATATAACTTGTAATTAAAATTGATTGTGATTCCTGGTTCCATTTGTATTTGAATCAGGACACATATTCATTCATGACAGCACTGAATATATATTGTTATTTGAAAAGTTATCAGTGACTCCTTTAAGATATCCTCATAGAGTGTTTTATGTATGTGAGTGTCACAGTGTTGTCAAGTGTAGTGGAATAAATTAAATTGTTTATCTGTCTGTTGTTGTTTTGAGTTACACTTCATCATACACATACCCTAGACATATAACGTAGTCATCACACTATTCCAGAATAATTCTGACTGAGGTATACATATGTGGCAGCAAGTAAGGTTATATATAATACACTACTCTTATTAGATATATATACCTTCACAGCTGATCTCAGTCAGTACACTAAGTCCCCTATAAATATTTATAACATCCCACTTCACCACATATTTTGGGGTCTCGCTCTTGGGATTTTGAATCTTTACCTATTAAAAATAGTGGGGGTAATTCACTTCAGGGAATATAAGAATTAAAAGGTATCCTTGGGTGGAATTAAATAAGGTTGAGCTCACGGTGCCTGTGTTGTCCATTAGATATATATTTAGAGATTGAATTGTTGGTTAGACATTGTATAAATTTACCTGATAGACAATGGCGGACCTGGCCAAATTTCGATCTGCTGCTGTTCAGACTGCAAAAGAGTTAGGATTAGATGGACAAGTTATGGTTGCCTATGTCACTACGGAATGTGACAAATTTATTGAACGCGAAGAAAGAAGGTTTGAAGCCGAAAGAAAGTTAGAGGCTGAAAAAGAAATTAAGAGGTTGCAGATTGAGGCTGAGGCTAAGAAATTGGAAGCAGAAGAAAGAAGATTGACTGTAGAAAGGGAAGAGAAGAAATTAGCTGCAGAAAGGGAAGAGAAGAAATTAGCTGCAGAAAGGGAAGAGAAGAAATTAGCTGCAGAAAGGGAAGAGAAGAAATTAGCTGCAGAAAGGGAAGAGAAGAAATTAGCTGCAGAAAGGGAAGAGAAGAAATTAGCTGCAGAAAGGGAAGCAGAAGAAAGAAGATTGACTGCAGAGAGGGAAGCAGAAAAGGAGGAGAAGAGATTACAAAGGGAACATGAGTTACGACTAAGGGAGTTTGAGTTTCAAGGCCATGCTCCTGAAAATGGTGCCAGTCCCTTTGCCTCTGATGCCACTGCTAGCCAAGGAGCCTCAACCTCAGCTATGAATTTTCATTTAGATCATTTTGTTGAGAAAGACGATGATATAGAGAGCTACCTAAATAGGTATGAACTATTAGCTACCACGTATGGGTTAGAGAGAGAAAGGTGGAGCTTAAAGTTATCTCAGGGACTTCGTGGGGCAGCTTATGAAGTTTTTGCTAAAATGAGCAGAGGTGATCAGGAAAATTATGACATGCTAAAGCAGGCTCTTTTGTTAAGATATGAAAAGAATGCAGAATTTTATAGAAAAAAATTTAGGAATGCTAAACTACTGTCAGGTGAAACCTATCACCAGTTTTCTGCACGAATAGAGACAGAGAGGCTGGGTGAGTTGCTAAATGTTGCTGAAAGGTATCAAGCAGCTCAAGCAGAGGTAACAGGTAATAAAAAGAAACAAGTGGATAACTTTAGGGCACCACAGAACTTTAATCAATTTGATCCTAGGGATCAAAACAAAGGTAAGCACCAGTTTGATAGGCCACGGTATGAAAATAAAAATAAATTCCCACAATTCGATGAAAGGAAATATGATGAAAGAAAATCTTTCAACCAAGGAAAAAGGTGGTGTAAGAATTGTCAGATGGACAATCATGACACTGACCGTTGCAGAAGGAAACCTGTGTATATGGCAACCCTTCAGGTCAGGTCGACCTCAAGACAGGAGGAGGATATTATGTTGGATACCACTCCAGAAGAGATGAGGAAGGCACAGGCTGGGGATAAAACACTCAAGCCTTGTTTCAGAAAATTGTCAACTTGTCATACAACTCCAGGAAAGGGAGATTTTTACATGAAAAACAAGTTGATGTATAGGAAGACTGGAGCTAGATCCAAAGGTCAGGGACAGCTGGTACTTCCTAAAAGATATAGGGCAGACTTAATAAGGAGCCTACATGTGAAACCAGATGGGGACCATGAGAAGATAGGTACCATCATTCAAAAGGTGGCTCACAATTATTATTGGCCTAAAGCAAGATGGGACATTGAGAATTTTGTAGAAAGGTGTAGCATAGCACATGAGGGAACACCCACAAGTGGGAACATGGATCAGGACCTGGACACGCCACGGGGCAAAATTAGGCCTGATAATAAAAAGAAAAATAGATTTGATAAAGTGGACCAAATGGAATGGGAAGCCCCTTTTCACGGACAAGCTTCACTTAACTGTTTTACAATGGCCACTATGCGGAGAGTGCAAACAGATGTCTTACCCCAGGATAAGCCGAAAATCCCTCAATCGGACTTAAACAAACTGGAGGAAGAGGATGTAGGGAGGAAATCTCTCATCAAGAATTTTAAGTGGGGAGAAAGCCCCAGGAAAAGAATTGGTAGCGGTCGTTTTGTGCATGAAAATTCTGGGAAGAAAAATCATCACTATAGAGCTTCGAGTGGAAGAGACCATACCGGTGCATGGACAAATAGGTCCACACAATTAAAGGTCCATATGTAGCTTTGTTAAGAACGTGGACTGATGAAAAGGCAGAGGAAAACATTACATCTTCATACCAATATGTGAATGAGCTGACCACTCGTTTAAAAACTGGCTGGAAACTTGCCAATGAAAATTTGAAACAAGCCAGGAAGAAACATGCTGTCTATTATAACAGGAAGGCGAAAGACAGAAATTTGGCTGTGGGAGAGAAAGTACTGCTTCTTTTGCCCGGGAGTCAGAATAAGTTACAAATTGGATGGCAGGGTCCATATACAGTTTTAGAGAAGGTATCTAGAACAAATTATAAGATAGATAAGAAGGGGAAAGAAAAAATCTATCATGTGAATCTCCTGAAGAAATATTTGGAAAGAGAACATCAGGAAGAGACACACTTGTTGACCTTGTCCATCGCCATGGAGATGAAAAAGGAACCACTTTCATCATTTGAATATCCATTACACCCCTGTGAGACAGCAGCACAGGTGAAAATCAGTACACATTTAACGAAAACTCAGAAAGAGAGAGTGCAACAGGTTCTAAATAATCATGCAGAGGTGTTAACAGACCGACCAGGGCATACAAACCCATTGGAATATGATATGAAACTGATAGACCCCACACCTGTCTGTATGAAACCATATTCGATTCCGTTTGCTAAGGAGAAAGCTTTGAAGGAAGAGATAGACTATCTATTGAAGGAAGGAAGGAATTATTTCGCACAGTGAATCTTCGTATAGTTCCGGTGTTGTACTCTTAAGGAAGCCCTCTGGAGAACATAGACTCTGTATAGATTACAGGAGACTGAATGCTATTACAGAAGGACAGGTGGATCCATTGCCGGATACAAATCAGCTGTTTGCCAGACTAAATAAAGCTAAATATTTCTCCAAAGTGGATCTGAGTAAAGGATACTATCAGATTCCAGTAAAGCTTGAGGTTAGACCATACCTAGCTTTTAGTACCTCAGAAGGACACTATGAGTTTAATAGATTGCCAATTGGATTGAAGAATGTGCCTAGTGTCTTCTCTAGAATGATGAGAAAATTGTTGGATGTAAACATTTCGGAGGAACGTAACGAATCCCTGAGATGCCTCTTTGATTGAGGATATTCCGAATGTTTCATACAGGATAATAAGAAGATTATGGGATCCACTAAGAAAACTCTGCTTTCACCAGGTATATGTTATCTCCTCATAACGTACATTTTGAGGGAAATATAATGTTCTCTGGACATGTCATTGCGCAGACTCAGAGAAGAGAAATGGTGAATACGGGTTGCGAAGCAGCATTAAGACAAGCATTCACACTTGCGGCTGTTCAGTAACATAACCGAAATATATTATTGGTTGTAGAAGTCTGAGGCAGATTTCATGAGTAGTGCCTACTCTGAATGGACCCAACTACATAAAACCATGATAGCACCACAGCAGAGTAAAGTCAAGTTGACTTACATTTATCTATGTGTATATAGAATAAAGGACTGACATATAATGTCTGTTTTAAGAGGGGAGGTGTCGTGAAATATTCTAATCCACATATATAAATTATCAGGTAAATATAAAGCCTAACAAATAAATTCTAATAAAGAAAAGAGCAATGGTAAAATAACAGTGCTGTCACAAAGAATGTACTCGAAATCCCCCTTTGTTTTATGCTTCGTCTGCAAATTGTAACGTTTCCACGTTAAATATAAGCCACTGCATAAATACAAGCGTTTCCACAACACATTAAAACGGGTATTGCATTTCTAAGAAAAACATTGAGAGGCACACTGCGTAATGACCTAAATTAATCCTAACATTAATTATACTACGTTACCAAAACGAACGAACAGATGGACTCAAATAGAAAGAGAAGGGAGAGGCAGAAAGCCGAACACGTGCAACACTAAACACGCGTCGCGCGATACACAATTGCTGCCATCACGCGTGTAAGGCCACATGCACTAACTTTTTTTCAGACGGACAGTGATAAAAACACTAACCTTCCCAGAGTTAGGTTTTAAAATCCTGAAAAACGCTTATTAGAAAAGATGACATTAGATGGGTTTACGTTTGAAAACATTACAGTACCCAGACAGCACATCTTCGAAACAGGAAGTAGAAGAAATTGCATATTTTGAACGCAGCCACTTAGCTCTTTTAAATTTGTATATTTGGGTTCCTTAGGGCTTGCTGACAAAGAATATGTAAAACGTTACGCAAATAGTCTAGGAATTAATAAATTATAACCAAAATAAAATAGTGGGGATGCCTGACAGCATGAAATCATTTCTGCTCATAAAATTTTTTTATAACGTGTTTGAAAAAACCTTACGTACGGAAATAGCCTACCATGTTAACTCCAAATTGATTGGAGCGCAACAAATATAAGACTAAACACGATTGGTCGGACTATAAATACTATCTTTCGTTGTCAGGGGAAACGGGAGTAGGAGTATTTTTTGAAAAGATGTGTGGACAGGGTTTCATTGGTTAGAGCTGCGAATATACACAATTCAGAGCGTTAGTTCGAGACCACTAGTTCAAATAAGCTTGATGAAGCAACAGTGCGTTGAAGCCAGCTCATATTTTTGCTAAATAAAAGCCTGGAACATAAGCAGATGGGAATTTGTGCCAGTATTTGTGCCAGAATTCATTGCTAGTCAACGTATCTGTGTATTTCCATGAATTGTGGTAGGTTTGAAATATTCAATATCTTTTAATGAAAATTGAATGTAAATTGTTAATTTATGCCTGTATATATGTGTAGTTCAGTAGCGAACATGAGGAAAAGCCTATAATGCTCCAGCCTGAACAGAAGATGTCGGAGGGAAGTAAAACTGCATGGAATGGCCAAACAGTACACTGACACCTAGATTATTAATTAGACAGAAATAATGCTGGAATTGCAGAGGCGTAGTAACCATTAGGGAGGGAAATACTGGTATAAAGTATTTCAGATGAAGCTGACAGTTGGCCTAACGCTCTGAACTCAATGTTTGTGATGTATTGTGCTCAGTGTAGAACTAGAGTATCAATTAGTTATGACGTAGAAGGTACATCCTTCTTGTTTTCAGGGACCGTGGTCTTACAGTTATTGAGCAGCACCTGGTCAGAGCTTTGCTGAATCCAGAGTCGGACAGCATACTCCTTGGTCCATTTAGCTATCAGTGAGGTGTCTCCAGAGCCCAGGGGAGAAATCGAGCAGAGGAGTCTTTTCCTGCCGCCATCACGCAAGATAAGCTGATGTGGCCAGCTGAGCTCAACATTATGTACCCCCATCTTAAAATGACAGTGTAAAATATAATCAAGAGGGGAATTTAATTGTTTTAATATCAGGAACTGAGAACATCTCCAATACTAGTTCCAATAAAGACAAACTATTGAAGTCATGATGACAAATACCAACAGAGCTTGAACAAAACAAAACCAGTATTACCTCATATTACTACTACACCACTGACACACATAGGATACTATTTTTTTTTTTTTTTTTTTTTCGTACGCCCGCTAATACTCGAGGCGAAATCTCAGGTTATTATTTATGTCTAACCTGACATTGATTTTACGTGAGTATCCCTTTATTTCTTGTACAGAGACAAGTGTCCCTCGCCATTCAGGCAAATACTCTCCGATTTCGGAGGTACCCATTGCAGCTGGGTCGGCTCAGGAGCCGCCAGTCCCTGGTCGACGACACTCCTTCAAATGTTCTCGCCAGGTCTCGCGTTAATCCAGTCCAAATCCCGGTCGACGAAAAATCCTCAAATGCCGTCGCCCGGGTTTGATCCTGTATCACCCGGTCGCCAGAGCGGTGTTGTAACCACTACGCTAGCGCGGCTCCCAGGATACTATTAAAAATACATGTCACTACAAGATTCATATTGAGAAATTCTGTACATATAACTTGTAATTAAAATTGATTGTGATTCCTGGTTCCATTTGTATTTGAATCAGGACACATATTCATTCATGACAGCACTGAATACATATTGTTATTTGAAAAGTTATCAGTGACTCCTTTAAGATATCCTCATAGAGTGTTTTATGTATGTGAGTGTCACAGTGTTGTTAAGTGTAGTGGAATAAATTAAATTGTTTATCTGTCTGTTGTTGTTTTGACTTACACTTCATCATACACATACCCTAGACATATAACGTAGTCATCACACTATTCCAGAATAATTCTGACTGAGGTATACATATGTGGCAGCAAGTAAGGTTATATATAATACACTACTCTTATTAGATATATATACCTTCACAGCTGATCTCAGTCAGTACACTAAGTCCCCTATAAATATTTATAACATCCCACTTCACCACAGCCTGACTGCCCCATGTAGTTCCGGGGAGTCTCTGAAAAGCCAAAGAAAGAACTGGGCCACTACACCCTCGGGCATATCGTACAAAGCAACTGATATGAGGTTGTACATAGAGCTGGCAACCTCACAAGTAAAACAAACAGTCACAGAAATCACCACTGCAAGAGCATGAAAGTGGAGAGAGTTGTTTTTGTTGCCTCTAGGCATGATGGTTACTTATTTGCTTTGTCAGTCAGCGGGTAATGATCCAAGATGAAGAGGAAGAAGAACATAAAAATTGTGAAGGAACCTTTAAATACAAACATAAACCCATCCACAAATAAGAGATGACACTGACATCAAAATTGCTGAAAATTTGGAAGGCTGCAGGACAACATAGAATCTACCAAAAGACAAACAAGATGATGTTTGATCCACTGAATGTTACACCAATTCTTTAAGCAAAGCCGAGAACAAGAGGGAGGCCACTCCAATTTACAAATAAAATTTTGCCTCGTTTGGTGAGGTCCGCCAGGTTCAACCTAGACACAAGGTCCGTTGGTTATATTAGGGCGTATGCCCTAATAGAAAAGACATTGCGATCTGTTTCAGGCCACTCCCACGTATGGAAAGTAAGGACGTGTAATTAAACAGCCCAAGAAAGGCAACATATTTATTTACAGCAACTAGAGAGACACAACACTCTGATGTGACTGTAAAACATGTGATCCGTATGATGTCAGATCGGACAGAAAATGCTTTACAGGTAATACTCAGGGGAGAATAGGCAGAATTTCAAAATGGAAAGTCATGTAACATTTCAGATAGCAACATTCAGAATCACCATTGATCAGACAAGTGAATGGTGGACACCTCTGTTTATCATATTTGTGGACTTTGAAAATTCATTTGATAGTTCAGATCATGTATTATCAGCGTCATCAATTCTTTTCATTCCCTGTTTCACACAGAGATAACGATATTTTATTTTTAGACAAAACTGATTCAGATGTAAAATAGTTGAATATGAATGATGTGACACACACATTCCCGACGAATGCAGTTCAAACTAATACTTTTATTATTGTGATGACTATGATTCAGATGAAGAATGTGAATGATTAGCCAGTAGTGAACGAGATGAGCCGACTGAGTTGATGAAAATTGTGCAAGAAGTGAGATGTTGAATGTTCTGGTCACATGATCAGAAGGTTAAAGGACGAGAGTTCAAATTTGTTGATAGACATCCAGAACGTACTAAGATTTCAGAGCAGAAACATACTCGCCTGAGTCGAAGTATGTGGTCTCTTGAGGAGAAACAAATTGTTGTAATGAATTATTGTTCAAGAAATAGCTTTTGTCAAGTGTGAGGTTTCAAGAGCGTATTGGCAAAAATATCTCCAATGTTTTAATACCGGTATATTCAAATGGAAAGACTGTAAAAGTGTGATTCTCATAATATATTTATAATGTTCAAATGCTGAAACATTCTCCCTGTACTGATATGTGTGACTGATAGAAGAAACAGTAGTATTTCAATTCCAACTGGCCTTGTGTCCAGATCTGATGTATTATTATTATTAATTAACGAAGCCTTGCCTATTTATAATAAGGCATGGAGTATTTGTTGAAGCACTGTGTATGAAGAAGTTTGCCGATATATCATCACATGTTACATCATTATAATCATTATTATTATTCACCTGTGAAATAAACAGTGTGGTATTCTTTGTTACACAGGGAAAAACACCAGACCTTTATACACCCCCCCCCCCCTGAATATTATTGTTGTTTGGTGTTTTTGGTTGTATTTGTTTTATATTGTTTTTTGTTTGTTTGGTTCTTTCTTTCTTTTTTTTTTTTTTTTTTTTTAACATACACGTAAAATTGGTAATTTTCATTTGCCCTATTTAGAAAGATTTGACAAATGTGATGCCTTTTTCTCGTACTGATAATTAGTCGTATTATTTGGACTTGATAACAATATATATCCTAATTATAACCCATCAGAGGTTGAACGGGTTTTTTTTTTCATCATTAAATTTAAAAAAAAAACAAAAACATATGACGATCTTATTCGATTATTTGAAGTGAGCATTTTACACCTATAGTTCTGTCGAGAGGATCTTTTAATGGCACAGCCAGCATAAAAGTTACTATCAGCATCAATCTTTCTGTATTAACATAACAAAAATAAATGGTGACATCATTCCTTATTTTAAAATGTGTGGCTGTTACTGCTGCTTGCTACCTATTTCTTTTGGGTTGTCTTCTTCAGCTCGTCCTATAAGATCCCCGTTGCTTTGGCTTTCAGTTTTCTCTTGATTATCTTTGACCTCCACTTTCCTCTCTTCCCCTGTTAGTTATAGTCAAAGGTATGTCTGGTTATACTTATCGATTCTCTGAGGGTATGTTTTAACTAGCTCCGCATTGCCTTTGAATATCCAGCTGTATTGCTTGTTGGTTCTCTTTCATAGATCTGTGTTTGTTATTTTATTTGCCTGTTTGGTACAGATGATGTGGTAGAAGCATCTGGTGGTAAGTATCTGCAGTTCGAAAACATACTATGTTTCCGATCCATAAAGTAGAACAGACTTTATATTTGTTTTGAATAACCTAATTGTATTTTCCCGAGAAAAAGCTGCATTCTTTTGTGTTGGTTAACAAATTAACTGGATGCAAATCAGACTTTATAAATATTGGCATTGCCATTTTAATTTGTTCAATATTATTTGCAGATTTACTTCCCAAATATTCC